>CAUYQG010032579.1:0-68695 GCA_963574415.1 Tarsius wallacei
CCTGTAATTCCAGTACTTTGGGAGGCTGAGGCAAGTGGATTGCCTGAGCCTGCATGTTTAGCAATCAGCCCCGGCAACTTGGCGAGACCTCATCTCTACAATAAATCAACAATTATCCAGGTGTGGTAGCGAGTGTCTGTAGTTCTGGCTACTTGGAAGGCTGAGGCAGAAGGATCGCTGGAGCCTAGCAGATCAATGCTGGGGTGGCCGTGAGTGTGCCACTGCACTCGAGCCTGGGCAACAGAGTGAGATTCCAACTAAAAAAAAATTATTTCTTTTTTTGCTTCATTGTGTAGGGTGAAAATGGGGTGATCTCTGCCCTCCCCATCCTAAGGGTCACAGCCAACACCCCCATGACAGACAAGCCAACAAGAGAAAAGCATGACACATTGATTTGTTGGTAGTGTTACGTGGCATGGGAACCATGAGAAGGAAGACCTTGAGCTGCGGGGGGCTACCTGTTTATGCTTAGGTTCCGGAAAGATTGGACAGCCGTGTAGAAGTGTGATTGGACAAAAGGGTGGGATCTGATGTCATGGACTGAGGGGAAACCCAGCAGGGTCCATCTGTCCAGATTCCTCTAGGCTTCTCTGGGAAGCCTCCCTTCCTTCTGGGTGTAGGGCAGACCCCTCAGGAATGAGGGTCTTAAGACCCACGATCAGGCAGCACAGGCCAGAGGATGTCTTCATAGCCAGTTCTTACTTGGAGAAAAATCCCCCCCTTCTAACTCACCCCACCCTGACTGCTTCCAATGTCTTCGTGGAAATAGATAAATTCACCCATACACCTCTAGAAACATGACTATGAAAATCTTGCTTTCAATGTTGAAAGTTTTCTTTCAAATAAAATCATGTTGATAGCGCTGTTTCTTTTCAGCCTTTTAAATGCCCGATGTACCAGAGAAACAAAAAAGACTAAATTCATTAGGGATACATTATTAATTTAAATCTTCAAAGCGAAAGCTTAAAAAAATCACCCACCAAAAGTCAAGAGAGGAACAGCAGCACACAACTTCCCGCCATTGTTTGTGTATTATTGCGGCGATTATAACTAATTGATGCACTAGCAGTTAATTAGTAGCCTTGAGTCCCCGAAATGTTTTGCAGGACAATTACGCTGTGCTGCTTTCAAAAGACTCAGTGTTTGAGAGCAACACTTGGCTACCTCTGCCCTGCCGTCCCGTTGCCACCCAGCCCACCTCTCACGCACATCTATGGAAGAGAAGGTAAACAAAAGGCATCTATATAGTGTGGAGGTTGTCAGATTCCACGCTGTCCTCCATTTTCTGTGCAGAAATAAAAATCTGTGCATGGTTTTTGCTTATTTCATGGTGGAGAAAAGACAGAGTGAGTTGATTGAAGTTAAGATGTGTTTAGGTATAGAAATCAAACACCATGACAGCAAACACCTGGCACCATGTGCTGTACGGGGTTGCACCTTCTACATACACTGGCATGTTTAACTGTGGTCACACCAGAGTTGGGAACTCCCAGGGCAAATCCAAATGACCCAATGGGATGTGGTCTCTCTACTGCTCACCCTTCAGGAACGATGCAGAAAATGTGTTTAGTATTGTCATTACCTTCTGGGATTTCCCATTTTACCCCATGTCAGCTTTGATTTCCCAGTTTTTGCACTTGTAGATAATCTGCTTGTGAACCAGCTTGATCAAGACAGCATTCCTGCCTTAGGATGCTGGTGTGTCTGGCCTCAACCCTGGGAACACACTTTCTCCTCTTTTTATGCCATTTTTCAAAACACTAAAAACACATATTCATAACAATCTTTAGGTCAAAGATCAGATTCTACCCAAGCAATACTTTACTTGTTCCCACCTTGCTTCCTGGTTCTCGTTTCTGTGTGACCCAAATGGGCAGGCTCAGCCCCTTCTTAAAGGAGCATGGTGAAGACACTGGGTTCAGAGTTCTCAGCTAGAAAGCATGTGTGTCTCCCAATACTCCAGGCACCACTTGTGTGATCTTCTGTGGATTTCCTTCTCCAGCTCTCTAAGTTGTAGTGGAGCTTTTGTTGCACAAAGGCCATGTCACCTACCTGTGTACTCTTCTTCCTGCCCACAGTGTTTGTGGGAGACTGCACCAAGGTTATGGTTAGTCATGTTGGAGAGTCGACTGTGCCATGTTTCTGTAGGGGAGAAACATAGACCCTCTCTGTCCACCAGGAGGTATCAGGCCACCATGACGGCCCACAGCACTGTGAGGTTGGACCATGGGAAGGTATTTTTCAATAAGAACAGATTTGTTGAAAATATACCTACTGAGATAATTTAATTTCATCTGTAAAAACGGCTTTATTCAGAAATTGTCAGTGATATGATACAGCTAATTAAGGCATGCATGGTGTTAACAGTTTCATTAGAGGAGATAATATTGCACAAGAAAAATAAGAAATCATTATGATGAATGTCCCAACATTACATTACATGTTAATGAAGTGTAAATGATCTAATTATTTTTGAAAGAATGCAGATTCGATTAAACTGTCGGAATTAAATTGGAAAGGACAGCCTATTGTACTTTTTATGTACAGACAAGTTAACGTTAATTAGGCATAATCTACAGGAACAAATGAGGCACGACCCTCGGTGAACAATCGTGGGTCCTTTGCTCAAGGCAGGTTTCATAAAGAATTATATCAGGGAAAAATTGTAAGTCGATTAAATACAGTGTTGAAGCAGTGGGAGGGAAAGCAAGGAGCGTCTCAGCTCCCTCCCTCTCCATTTTGACTGGGTTGAGAGTGAAATAATCCTGCCAATTTTGCTCCACCACTAATTTCATAAATTCCAATTCTGTCGATCAGAGCCAGTGATTGATTTTCATTGTATATTCCTGAAACAGTCCCTGGAGGCGGCAGAACTTGGCTAGTAGCGTCAGGCTTTGTAGGATAGCTGCGTTGCCAGTCTCCCCAATAGGGTCTAAAAGCTGAATGCTGTCTGGGTATTACTGCCATTGCTAGGGTAACGTGGCTACTCTGGACCTCGCCACCATTTCTGTCATGGTGCTGTGACTGATTGAGATGTGAGTTGACTTCTTGGGTTATTACCTTCACTATCTGAAGAAGAACAAGAAGGAGGAGGAGGAGGAGGAGGAGGAGAAGGAGGAGAAGAGGAAGAAAGAAACCACAGTGAAGCTAAAAACCATTATCTGTAATACCTCATCGATACTTAGCCAATACAAACCTATCCTATTCTCATTTGGAAAAGAAATTTTGAAAATTTTAAAACTTCTGCATCCAGCTTAGTTTCTGTGTTGCTTTTCATGTTTATAGAATAAAAATCTGAAATCAGAAGAGTCCATTTCCTTAAAGGATTAGGCTGTTGGAAACCAGGAAGGGTCAGGGAGTCATGATGGATTTTGGACGTCAATCTGGCAACAATGAGATGCTGGAATACGCTAGTCTGCCAGTCTTTGGTGAAATTTTGGATGGACCAGGTATGCCAGAGGATGGCTAGCTGTCACAGTGACCCTTTGCCACCACACTATGTGACCAGGACTGACTCCAGACTCACGAGGACAAGTTCCTTGGACTCTAATGCCAAACACTGGAGATTTGAAGGGTTCTTTACATATGAGATTTGTTAAAGCCTCAGTCTTGATTTCAAATCTCTGTGTGAGGCCTTACATTTCCAAAACGAAATTATGTACCTGATAAAATTGGACTTTTGTTATGAAATTGTCCTACTCTAATAAAGCCCAATGTAAGAAACATGTTTAAAATTCTCCAGATATATTAACGGATGATGATTTACAAAGAATGATTGATACATCAAAAGATTTATTGTTTGAGGTCTGGTTAATTCTCCTGATTCATTAAAAATAAGATACGGTTGGCACAATATTTCTTGAATACATTTATTTTCTAAAACAAGGTACAACTACGTAACAATATTTCCTCCCCTTCCTTCTTCTTGGGAAGGTTTACTGGGGGTAAATGGGAAGGGTTAGGATCTTTTGGTGTGTAGGAACAAGAATATTTCTTTTTACACCCAGCTCCAAAACTTTAGGGTAATTATTAATAATTAGAATTGAGTGAAAAACCCACACCAAGTGAGTTATTCAATGTAATTTGCAGTTAACAATAGTTTCCTTCTTGAAACCTCAGGAGTCGGAACAAGGGAGTCATACAGTCTTTTTGTTTTAATTTCTGGCAGCTGAAGGGATCAAGATTAGAAAAACCATATAGAGGAAACCACATGCTTGGGCATTACCAAAAATTAAAAAAGCACACACATCAACAACAACAAAAGTAATTTGTAAAATGCATGGAATTTAGGGTTTTTAAATATATTTGGACTCCACTCAAATGGAATGCTCACAAAAGGTGCTCACAGCAAGCTGGACTTTTTGTTTTTTAATTTTTTGGTATATGCTAACAAAACTCCATCCTGAAGAATATTCCCAAGCTAAAGCATCCATAGCTGTGGAGCTTTGGGCTTCTGGGAGCACCAGTGATCACAGGGCATCAAGTGATGACCACAGACAGCAGGTAATGACCAAAGAGTTCCAGGTGATGACCACAGAGTACCAGGTGATGACAAGAACCAGAGATGGCTGCAAGTGCCAGGTGATTACTGAAGGTACCAGGTAATGATGATAGGTACATGTACCAAGTGATGACCACAGGCACTAGGTAATGTCCATAGGGTACCAGGTGATGACCATAGGCACCATGTGATGACTACCGGGTACCAGGTGATGACCACAGGCACCACACGAAGACCACAGGTACCAGGTGATGGCCACAGGCACCATGTGATGACCACAGGTACCATGTGATGACCATAGGTACCGAATGATGACAATGGGTAGTTAGTGATGACTATGAACACCAGGCAATAACCACAGACTCCTGATGATGACCAAAGACACAAGGCGATGACCACAGTGCCTGGTAGTGGCCAGAGTATCAGGTGATGACCACAGGCACCAGGTATGACCACAGACACCAGGCGATGATCACAGACACAAGGACATAATCATGACACCCACCCAATGATGACCACAGGGCACCAAGTGATGACTGTAGGCAGCAGATGATGACCAAAGGGTACATGTCATGACCACAGGCACCAGGTTATGATCATGGGCACCAGGTGATGACCACAGGGTACCAGGTGATGACCACAGATGCCAGGTAATGACTACAGACACAAGGTGACAACGGCGGCACCCAGTGATGAGTACAGGGCACCAAGTGGTGACCACAGGTT
Organism: Tarsius wallacei; assembly: GCA_963574415.1. Taxonomy (NCBI): domain Eukaryota; kingdom Metazoa; phylum Chordata; class Mammalia; order Primates; family Tarsiidae; genus Tarsius; species Tarsius wallacei. Next base: position 5,228 of record CAUYQG010032579.1, read on the forward strand.
ACTAAGTGATAACCATAGGTACCAATTGATGACCATGGGCACCTGGTGATGACCACAGGGTACCAGGTGATGACTACAGACACAAGGTGACAACCATGGCACTCATTGATGAGTACAGGGCACCAAGTGATGACCACATGACACCAGGTGATAACTATAGGTGCCAAGTGATGACCACAGGGCATCAAGCGATTACCACAGGCACCATATGATGACCATAGGTATCTGGTGGTGACCACAGGGTATCATGTGATGACCACAGATGCCAGGTGATGATTACAGACACAGGCTGATAACCATGGCACCCAGTGATGACTACAGGACACCAAGTGATGACTATAAGACATTAGGTGATAATCATAGGTACCAGGTGATGATCAAATTGTTTTCTGAGAAAATAAATCTTTAAAGACATACTCTAAAATACTATACTTAGTAATCAGTGGATAGTTGGTGGAGAAACAGCACAGTGACCACCTTGCCAGTCTAGAGAGCATCGTTGTATAACCTTCCCTGCTTTTACTCAGTTTGCTTTGCAATCCAGAATAACATGCATCAAAAGCCCTTGGAAATAGTTACCAAGCTTGCAAAAAACAATGCAATATAACCATGTGCACTAGGACATATAATTTGTGTAGTAAAATGTAAAATATAGTATTTGCCAGTAGCTAATAATGCATTAACAGTTATTCTCTTGTTCCTCCCAATGGATTCATAGTATAATCAATTTCAGGTAATATTTATTAGGCTCATATCCTGTCTATCAAAGGCTCAACTAGGTTTTGCAAATCTCTCACAGAGGAGAAAAATGCAATATTCTACTCAGTAGTATTCAAAATAGTAAAATGTGTAGCTGAGTCTCCAAGGCAGTGGGGTGTTGGGGATGAGAAATTCATCTTTGCATTCTTACCTTAGGGTACCATGGCCCTGCATTTATTGAGATCCGGGTCTTTTATGGTAAACACTATATCGAGTCAGGCAGTTACTGCAGTATAATACTCAGAGGAACACGGCTAATGTCAGTGTTATTAACATGGTCACTCAGAGCTAATTGTGGAACACAGTTAGGGTGTCAGACTTATTGTGTACTAATGCTACACACGAAAGATTAATAATAGCAAAAAAAAATAAAAAGAAAATCTACGACTGCCAAATGTCCTGGCCAAGTTGCCAAGATGGTAGGGGAGCCCCGCAGGCAAGGAGGCGCGCCGGTCCAAGATGGCTCACAAAGAGAAAGCGTGATTTGCTTCTGTGCTTTTCTCTAGCATTATGCACGTGCTTTTCTGTTCAGCTTAAATTGATTTTTCAATTTGATCTCAAGCCAGACTATATGTGACCTGATGAAATCTCAGCCCTCCACAGCCCAGATCTTAATCTCTTGTCTAAAGTAGTTAGCATAGTCTGAGTCTCCTGCGTGGAAGCCGAATGGACTGGCAGACTATTCTGACCCCAGCTTTAAATAAACCAATTAGGTGTCTTCTGTTTGTGTCCTACAGTGTCAACGAGCAGTAAAAGCAATAGCTGTATCCTCCAAGCCCTGTGAAGCAAGCAGGACCTCGACTAAGTTGACTCTCCTCTCTCTACCTGCAACTTAGTGAAACTCCAAAGGCAGTACCTTTGGTTCTGTGTAGACTTACTACTGGGTACCAGCAACCCAGGAGCTGGAATTCAGCAGGTATAAACAGTCAGGTTTTTCTTCTTTTGCAAGTCAGGGGATGATGGCTGGAGAGATGACTCCAGATGTGGGAGGGAAGATGCTTCTGAAGACTGATGCTTTTGACCAGCAAGGCAATGGGGGAGGGGAGCCTTCAAAGATAGGGGGCTTGTATGACAAGAGCCACAAAGACTCAATGTCACAAGGAAAGTCTACCCTTTTTGAGTTCAGTAATCTAAAGGTTAACTTGTGTGGTAGATGTTGTCTCCTCCTGACATCACTGTGCTTGGAAATGTAGAGGAGCTCAAGTATTTACTAGAAAAAATCATGGTAAGAACACTGATGATATCAGTGTTCTCAGGTCAGTATAGGTAATGAGTGAATCTTACACACCTGGCCTCTTTTCTCTCCCAGCAGGATTCCCCAGCCTAAGTTTTGCCAGAGGCTTCATCAGTCTCCTCCTTCACATTTTAGCTATTTTTCCCCTAACAAAGATATAATTTCTTTTTCTTTCCCAAGGTATGTTGTAAGGCTTTTTCTCTTTATCTGTATTTTCTCTTCCACTCCGAGTTTTTACTTTTTCACTTTATTTAAATTGTTCACAGTAGGGAAAAAAAGGATGAAGAATGCAAACAGAAAGAGGAGCATCTGGCCAGAGCTCACAGCTGACCTGAATTGGAGCAGACGAGGTAGAGTTCAAGCCCCACAAGGGATCAGGGAGTCATTTAAACGAACTGGGCATGAGACACATGCTGAAGATTCCCAGCTTTTATGAAGATGGCATAAGGACAGCTTATTCCTCTCAGAAAAGACATGAAACAGCCACTATGTGGAGAAGCAGAAGTACAAATGTCATCTTCGGTGAGAGTAGGAGACACCAGAAGCTCCTAGTAACCACAGATAAGCAAGGGCCACCGGTGCTGTGAAGATAAGATAGGGAAATGAGGATGCCATATGGAGACAGTCACAGCACAGAACTCGGGCAAACCCAGCAGAGTCCAGGTCACCCTGCAGGACTGTGAAGAACAGTAAGATACAGGTGGAGGAGCCAGTGCTGGATTTTGACTGGACTAAGATGGGCTTTGAAAACGTGAAAGGTGGTGCAAGGGTTTATACAGATAAGCTGCCTGGCAGGAAATGTCTGTTGATGTATCAGAGCAGGGAAGCTGCTCTGTATCACAAGCCGCCCTCTAGTTGTTGATCTCTAAGAAGTAAGAGTTCAAGTAACTCACATACACTCACCCACATACACATACACACAGATGCACATGCATCTCTACTCAAGAAGAATTTATCTGAGTCGGCAGCAAGTCCTGCTCCTTTTGCCACATACATTTTCTGCAAATATTTGGTTTACAAAGAAAGAGGTAGTCTGGTTTTATAAAATCAGACTAAACGAAAAGGAAGAAATAATACAAAAATGAAGAATAGTCATCAGAAAATGCTATTATAGGGCAGATAAAAATTGTGGCCAAATGTATTTTCCAAATATGTTTTTCATATATTTTCAAATATATATGATTTCCTGAAGCAATCACTTGCACAAAACAAGAGGTCAAAGAGGAGATCGTAGCTCTAAAAGCAGAGAGGATGAGGCAAAGAAAATGACACAATGTAAGCTGTTAGAACTTGAGAAAGGCAGAGGAAGTAGAGCCATTCAAGAGGGAAGGCCATACCTGAAGGAGTATGAATGAGATCAAGCACCCCAAAGTCTCAGTGGGACACAGAGAGCTCAACCAAGAAAGGCACCAAAAGGAAATAAAAATGGAGTTAGAAAGAAATAGATAGAAATTATAGATATGGAAGATAGGAAACAAGCATAATTTTCAAAGAAAAATATAATAAAACAAAATATAAGATAGAATTCAAGAGATCTTTCCAAAAATAAAAAGAACCCTTGAAGCTTCAGATTGTCTCAGTATGAAATGACATAGAACAATTGTCTCAGTCCATTTTCTGCTGTTTTGCTGCTATAACAGAACATCGCAGTCAAGGTAATTTATAAACAATGGAAGTTTATTTGGCTCATGGTTCTGGAGCTGGGAAGTCCAAGAGCACAGCAGGTCATCTGGTGAGAATCATCCCAGGACAGAAGGTATCACGTGGTGAAAGTGCATGGGGTAGACAGAAAAGGGGGCCAGACTTATCCTTTTAGGAACCCATGCCTGCAATAACTCACTTACCCCCTATGGTAGCAATATGAATCCACCCATGAGGGTGGACTCCTCATGACCCGATCACCTACCAAAGGCCCTTCTCAAAACCATCACGATAGCAACCAAGTTTCCAACATGTGAACTCCTGGGGGATGTGTTCAAACCATAGCAACAACCATAATAATAATGTCATTGGACTTCAAAGACAAATAAGTAATGCTTGGGTCTCCAGGCCAAAAAGAAAAAAAAAAAAAATTCCCACAAAAACCCCATAAAATATCTGTCAGGAAAAATGTCCAACTAGTTTCAGACATCTCCAAAACAAAAGTATACACTAGAAAACAGTTAAGCAAGGGCGCAGTGTCCTTACAGAAAAAAGTACAAGCCAGTAATTCTGTGCCCAGACAAACTATTGTTTGGCCATAGACAATAAACATATAAAGACAAATATTTTAAATGAACAATAACTTAATATAGTTCTAACGATGTCTTTGAAAGTCAGCTTTAGTGAATTCTAGCCAACAGAGAGAACAATGAAGAAACTATGGCAAAAGACAAGGAGTGATTGCTGCTTTCATTTGACTAGGTTAAAAGGGATATGGAAATTCTGGGTACAGAACAACTTGTAAATTTACAGAATCTAAAAGTGCAGAAATCATCTAGCACAATTTGGGAGTAGAAGAGGAAAGAGATGATTAACAGTAGTATTTATACCTTGTTTCTACAAGCTTTCATAGCCTGGACTATAAAAGTAAACAAGTCTTAGAAACCTAGCATATTTAAATATGACGTAGTCTGTGACATTGCTACTTCCTCAAATTGAGCAGTATCCAACACACACACACACACACACATACACACACACACACACACACACACACACACTTGGATACTCTATTTCAAGGCAACAATCTAAACACTAAGAAAACTAATAGAATAATTGAAAAGTAGAAATGCCCTAATTTATTGTATATGTCAATAAAAACTTTCTAAAATAAATAAATAAGCACATCATGTAACTTTTAAAAATCAAAATAACAACTACAACTAAAATATAATCCTTTCTGCATTCAGAAACATGCACTGGAAAAAAAGTAAATACAGAATATATAGTAAAGGGAAAAGAGCAATGAAAACAGAAATCATACTGCAAAATGATGGTGCAAATAAGGCTATGTGTGACTTTTACACCTATAATTGCAAATGAACCAAATTAAACACTAGAAGAAAAAATGCTAACTTTTTTTTTAATCGCAAGGCAAAATCCAGTTATTTGGTGTATATACAAAAGAAAGTAACTCAAAAACGTTGAAATTAAGAAGACAGGCAAAAGCCATCAGGTAAACGGTCACAAAGAAAACACAGGGAATAATATAGTGTTAATATAATTCATAAACTATTAATGTCAGACAAGGCTGACTTCAGACAAAATGTATTAAAGAAGACAGAGGAAAACCCTTGATAATCAAAATTGTGATAAAAAGATCTCATAATTTGTGAATTTAGTTAACACATGATGTCCACTAACATTCAGAAAACAAAAATGACAGGAACACAAGGAGAAATATGTAGAAACTCATGAATAACAGGAGGCATTATTTCTGGTCTCTCAATCCCTGGACAAATCAAGATTAAAAAAACAAAATGCAGGCACAGATAATTTAAACAAAAGACATTAAGATAGGTATAATTGATACCCATCTAACTCTTTGACTTGAAAATAAGGAATACAATTTCTTTTTATAGATGATAGCAAAACTGTCACAAAGATTGACTATAGATGAAAATCTTACTAAAAAAGGAAATAATTCAGAATACATTCTTTGATCACAGTGCAATGAAACTAGAAACCAACCAGAATCATAAACAAATATTAGTTACAAAACCATAAAACAAATGATAAAACAGAAGTTTGGTTACCAAAAAAAGGGAATAAAAACTGAAATCTTGAATTTCTCCAAAAAAAAAAAAAAAAGGTTAAAAAATTGCCTGTGATAGCTGAAGTTCCTCAGAGGAAAATTCATTACTTTTAGTAATTATATCATATTAATCAATAAGAAAGAACAAATAAATATTCAACACAAAAATTTTAAAAATTAACAAATAAAACTTAGGAAAGCAAAAGGAAAGAATTAAAGACAATAGAACACAGCAAATTTTAAAACAGAAAGTAAGTAAAGCAAATACATTCAAAGATAGCTCTTTTGGAGAAAAAATTAAAAAGGAAAGCGATGACCCAGGGTCATCCCTTTCCACTATCCCCCAACTCCTGCCCGTTGAGAAGATGGACATACGTGTAAATCATGGTGAGCACACTCAAAGACTCAGAAGAGAATCCTACTCAGCTCTATGCAAATCAATTTGATAGCTTGAATGAAATAATTGAGGTTTTGAAAATGCAAGTTGCCAACAATCCAGAAGATATAGAAAATGTAAATAGACCAAGTAATAGCAAAAACACAAAAAAATAGAGCAAATGTACCAGGCTTGCTTCCACGGTAAATTTTATGAAACCTTCAAGGAATAGACATTGGCAATGCTATTAAGAGAGTATCATAGTGTGTGACTAGTATGGATACTTTCACATTCTTCTAATGAATCAAACAATGATAGCAAGACCAGACAAAAATAGCAGAAAAAATAAAAATGCAGACAAACCTCATTTGCAAAAACGTTAAAGAACAGAATTCACATATTCTGGTAATGTTAAAAGAATGCTATACCTTAACAATGAGATTTTTTTCAGGAATCCAAAATTCCTGAGGAGTTCCATATTAAGACACTTGTTAACATTGTCTACTATATTAATAAAAATCTCTATGGATCTTGAAATAGCACTTGTTAATATCAACATCTATACATGATTAAAAAACTCTGATGATTCGATTTATCTTATTACGGGATTGGGTACATATTTTCTTAGTGTTAGGACACATATATTTCAACTGAAAGTGGCACTATGTGTACTGGGGAAATCCTGCATGCATTCCAGTTGAAGAAAGGAAAAACATCAACCTGGGACGTCCATTCTCATCTCCAGTATTTAATATTCTGCTGGAGGTACCAGTTAATATAACCAGGGGAGAGAAGAAAACGAGTCCTGAACACTGGGGAGATGTAGAATTATCATTTTCAGAAACACAGCTAGATATGTAATAAATCCAAGAGACTAAATTGGAACTGTATGGCAAATAAGAGAATTCTGTGAAGTGACTGGGTACAAAATATATAGAATTAATGGTATGGTTTCTCTCTCTTACACACAGAGACACACACATGACCCGGTATAAGGCCTTCCCAGTTTATATATGTTTCCAATATATATATATAATATTTGTAATTTCAACAATTAGATGTAAAATTATCAAGGGATAAAATGTTCAAGACCTAACTGTTTAAAAATTAAAAATCCACTATGGAATATAAACTAGGAACTAAACAAATAAAACAGCAAACTTGTTTAGAAGATTCTTATCAGAAAAGAATCACTTTTCCATAAACTAATCTACAAGTTCAGTGTGATCTGAGTCATAATACCAACAGAATATATCAAGGGATTCTAAAGTTATAATGAAAAATTAGCAAAAATAACTAGAAAAATATATTTAAAAGTATAATCCAGCACTATCAAATTTTAGATTATAATGTCACATGGTGCTTATGTGATACTGGTATATGGCTAGATGGACATTATCAATTACTTAAAGATAGATTCCACTGAAATTTGTTAGGTGATAAAGATAGAATTTCACTGGACAGCACTCTTCTAAAAGTAGATTAATAAAATGGGACCCCCACCTCCTATCTTCCACCAAAATAAATATCAAATGGACCACAGGTTTAAATTATAATACAAAACTGTAAAAGTACTCAACATAATGTTAGTATTTTCCCCACTTGAACCTTTGGATAGGGAAGGTCTTTCTAAATATGATATCAAACATAGAATACATCAAAGAAAAGATTAATTCATCTACATTAAAATCAAACATATTTTAATGGCAAAAATCATACACAGTATAATTAAGGCAAATGACAAGCTAGGGAGAATATTTGCCATTCGTGTTAAAGACACAAGGCTTTCTTAATATGTGAAGGTCTCTTACAAATTAATTAAACATGTTTAGTAACCTACTAGAAAAATGTTTAGGAACAGTTTGTCAAAAAGCAATATAATGAATATTAAACATACTAAAAGATACTCAAACTCACTCATAAATAGAGACATGCACTGAAATTATACTGAATTTATTTTTCATTTAGTAGATATGCAAAAGTCAAGAATTTGGTAACATAATGGTTTGGTAAGATGATAGCAAGACAGGCAGGCTTATCCATTGCTAGTAATTGTATATATTGGCACATTGTCTACAGAGAGTAATTTGGTAATGTCTGACAAAATTACAAATGAACCTGTTCTTTGTCTCAACCTGCCTATGTATAGGAATTTGTCACATGCACACATTTAAACATGTGTGAAATGGTACACATGGATATTCTTTGTGTCACTGTTTTGAACAGCAAAAAATTAAACTAATGCAAATGTCCATGAAGAGTGGACTAGATAAACAGGTCACAGAACCTCCATTCTTTGGAATGCCCTCTGTAGCAGTTAAAAATATCAAGTAGTTCTGCATGCATTCATATGAAAATATTTTCAAGAAGAAAATGCTAAGATTTTGGATAAATAAAAACCCTTTTAATGCATGTTCTTGGAAATATTGATAAACTGGTGATGGTGGTTATTACCAAGGAGGACTCAGTGCGTGATGCTGGGTGACGGTGGGTGGGGCTTTGGTGGGCAGAGAAACTTTCTTTTTACCTAGATCTATTGGTACCATTTTATACCATGTGCTTGTTTGACCTAATCAATGAAAGTAGATAACTTTTGGTGGTGGTTGTGAAGAGAGAGGGAGAGAGAGAAATTGAATGAAACTTTGGAATTCTTGCAGTTCCTTGCATGAGTGTTTGAGAAACTTGGTGAATTCTGATTAGTTTTCTACTCATTTTGGAGCTACTACAGGGTCTACCTCTATACTTTCTCTATGACAATTTGCTTGAAGGTGCTGCAGTTGACAATGACAGCTCAAATAAGAGCCCTCTTTAAAAATTCCTTAAGCCCAGCAGGGAAGAATGTAGACCAGTTGTCAGGCATAATAGGTTCTGACAATCTGTATGTTGCTAATAACGGATTTATATCTGTGATCATTTCTGCAGAGGCTTGAACTGTAACTGTGAGGTCCTGGAGGAATCTGTTCCTATCAACAATTTATTTTCTTGGAGTTTGTCTTATTAAAAAAAAGACTTTTAGCTCAAGGTTTGGTTACTTCCTTTTTAAAGAAAAAAAAAGCTGTTAATTTGGTTTGCTTTGCAAAGTAGCTTGTCACTTGCAACACTCCCTTGAATTATTTGAGGTAATAGAATCAATTCCAGGCCAAAATATGTCCTTTGTAATCAACATCTTCATGTTGACAATCGTGGAGGTGCTGTGGCCAAAACACTCTCATAACTTCTTCCTGAAAATGAAGAGCAGTTTTCCCATAAAGCCATCCTTAAGAGGAAGATCATACTGATGTATTGCAAGGGACGTGGTTGAAAAAGAGCTCCATCCATGTTCTAGGAAACTGATCGTAGGCTTTGGCTGGATTTGAGGTGACCACCCAGATCTTTACTGGCTTGAACACATCTGGTGCATAAGAAACAGAGGCTCAGTCATCAGCACTGGGTATTGCTGGTGTCAAGCAGAGTGGTCTTTAGTATGGAGAGGAAAATAAGTTGATATTGATGGAAGTAATTCTATGTATCACATACCACCTAATAATCTTTTTTTAGGTTAGAAAATATGGTTTATTTAAAAGGTACATTAGAGAAAGAAAGAGGAGATTCACATCCCCACGGCATGGAAGGGGACCAAAGCCAGAAAGCATGGCAATGGCCACCATCTAATAATCTTATAGGGATATCTCATTATTTTGTTTTCACAATTACAGATGAAGAAAACTGTGAGGCTGAACAGTTGAGCAGTGTGTAGAGACTCACAGTTGGGGTATGCCAGGTGGTCTCATCCAGAGCCCACAGGCCTAGCCACCACCAGCATGCCCTGATGAAGGAATCACGTGTTGCATGCAGGAAGCAAGTGCATCTACTGCTCCATCCAACAATTAAGATTGTTCCAGTCCTCTCTGTGAACTTTTCCAGACAGAGCTGGTATAAAGACTCTTTGACTTGATGCTCTTGCTGCTTATTTAATAGGAAGGTGTATTTCTAGCTCCCAAGTGAGTTGTGCAGTGTTTATGGCAAGACTGAGTGGCATCATCCATCTCTTGTAAAGACCTAATATTTGAGAACGGTGTCTTACAGTCTGTTTCCACAGCAGCCTGGGTCTCCCTGACAGTCTGGACCACCTCAAGGCTGGAGAGGCTGGTGGGAAGGGGGGGTGCAGCAATGGGGATGCAAGTCTTCTGCCCCCACCTCCAGCTAGGTCAGGCACTTGGTTTCTTTATAGATTAAGAGCTCTGTTTATGTTTTCTTTAAAAAAAAAAGAGGTTCTTCCACTAAAATAATTATGGAAGTTACTACTTTTGAGAGTGCTAAAATCTTTATAAGCAGGCCACTCTGGGTTCTGCTAAGGAACTTGGGAAAACTGGTAAGAGGCAGTTTGGAGAAAGGACTTGTGAAAACTGGTCAAGTGGCAACAGGTCAAACGGCAACAGACCTATCGTGGTCTGGTGTGGGCAGTGGGTGTGAGGCTTGAAATCCTGCAGAGGACCCCGAACTGTAGTCAGGATGATGGCAAGAAGTGTCGAGGGCCCACCACCATTACATGACAAAGTCCCACATAGAATCGTCTGGCTGTGGTTGGGTCTGAGGTGGCAAGTATTGGAAGGAAGACTTCTGTCTCTCACACTGCAGTGGGTGCTGGTGACATCAGCTCTTCCACATGCTCTCAGGAGGGTAGGACAAAGTCCCTAATCTTCCCTGGCAGCAGGGATGTTGCAGATGTGGCTCAGGATCTTGAGCTGGGAGTCACTCTGGATGGTCCAGGTGGGTATGGGGTCTCCCACGGTCCTTGTCACTGAGAGAGGAAGGCAGGAGGGGCAGTCACAGGCCATTGGAATGGGAGGCAGAGGTTGGCAAAGACAGGGCCACCAGCCATGGAATGTGGGCCACCTTGGGGAACCAGCAATGACATGAACCATCAATTCTCTGCTAGAATGAGCAGGTCCTCCTAAACCCTGACTTTACACAGTGAGGCTGATCTTGGACTCCTGAGTCCCAAATTGGAAGAGGACAGGGTCAGGTGTGCTGAGTCTTTCGGTGTGGTGCTTGTTGCAACAATGGGAATGGACACAGCTGCCCGTGTGTGACATCAAGGGGGCTTCTAGGGGCAGGGGCCATGCTGCTCATGTGCCAGAGGGCTTCTGGCCAGCCCTGTCCTCATGCTCAGTGCTGCACTCAGCAACTTTGGCCACACGACCAGGAAATGCTGCGGAAGGTGTCTTTGCTGATTATTGATGCGCAGGCAAGAGTTGGCCTCTGCCTGTTCTTTGCAGCGGGTTTGGGCACTGAAGGGGACACCGCTGCCTCCGAGCCCTTCGCTGAATCTCCTGAATATGATACAGTTATTTGATTTTACTGTACTGTGGTTAGCTGAGAATGGATGTGGCGTCGTGGGTCTGCAGGAGCGAGTTGCCCTTCCTGAGATTTGCTGACTGTGGTGACGGTAGTTTGGACTGGACTTTATGGACAGCACTTATGTGTTGCCAGAGACACAATGCTCTTCATTCTGGAGACGTGCGTAGTACAATTGTATAGTTGAGAGGCTTTGCTGAGGACCACCGGGAAGGCTTCCTGAATCCTCTAAACCATGTCTTCTAATGTGCAGGGACTGTGTTACGTAGATGGAGCATCTCAAGGGTAAAAGTAAAAATGTCCTTGTACTGTTATTTATTTGTGAAAGTTATGCCTTTAAGGGTGACCAATAGCAGCAGGGAAGAGTATGATTTTAGGGATGCCACAAACGTTCTCAACTTCTGTGCTGCAGGGATGGAAGTGACCTGATCCCATCAGTGCTGAGTGGCTCTGGGTGGAAACTGCTAAGACACCCAGAAATCCCGCCAGTCAGGGAGACCCAGGATGTACAGAAAACATCAGATTGTCCAGTGTGAATAAAAATGACATATTTGACCCAAGGTTTTTTCAGAGCCCATAGGATGGGGAAATGTCCATGGTCCTAGAAAGGGGATTTGAACGCCCTTCCATTATTAAAGTTATCCTGTAGAATCCATTATGTGTAACTGAAAAAAACCTTGTAATGATAGGTCTACGAGACCTTTACAGCATTTATAAAATTCTCTTGGACTTGCCCTCTCTAATTATAATCATTTAAACTAATAATCCTAAGCATTGGGGAGGACCAAAGCACTGATGTCTATTAGTATCTCTCTCATCTTTCTGTCTGCTCAGACCACGCCACACATATGCACAGCCGTGGGGATCTTGTGAGCTTCCAGTTGCTGCCCTGAGGGATCAGAGGAATTTTGGGTGGGTCAGAGGTTGATCTGCAAGGGACTAGTCCTATGAGAGACTCAGGAAAAGGGAGACTCAGCCCATGTGTTGTCCAGAACAGCCATGTAGGCTCATGTCTAAGGTTGCCCTGCCCTTGCGCCACCCCCCAGGGAAGGCGGCAGGGGCTGCATGGTGCAGGTGGTGGCCTGTGGGCACTTGTGGAGCAGATCCACACTGCCACACAGGATTCCGGAGGGAGCCTCCCCTGTGACCTCCGCATCTGTGACCTCCTGTGAGATGAGGAGCATGCATTGGCTCAGAGATGTAGTAGAGAGTATCACTTGGTCCTCGTGCCTATGCTCCCCTTGGTGCCTGCAGGTGTGAATGATGATATGTGGCTCAGAGACATAGTGGAGGGAGTTACTGGGTCCTCCTCTCCTTGGTGGCTGCATGTGTGAGCTATAAGATGCGGCCCAGAGATGTAACAGAGGGTGTCACTGGGTCATCCTGTCAATGCTCTCCTTGGTGGCTGCAAGTGTGTGTTATAATATGCTTGTGAGAGAACCACACTGAGCTATTTCTGGGTCTCTGTTTAAGACTCCACGGGAAAATGAATCATATGCTTTACACCGGCCATTGAATGTAAATTGAGTTTGGGGCAATTTAGGGACATGCAGGACCCTCAAACCTTTCTCTGTGGGCGAGCCTTTGAGTTTGTGACCAGGACTACAGACCCAAGAGGCAGCTGCTGGGGCCTTTGGAACATTCAGGCTGTGTTTTCTTTTTATTTTGTCCAGTTTCTTAGATGTCCTGTTAATTTCTTGTCCCTACTCTCTGTCTTTCATTTTGAACCACAGAGTTTCATAATTTGGGAAAACAATGTCCATCTGTGACCTGACTCCTGCCACGTATTTCTCATGTGTGTGAGTGTGTGCGTGGGTGGGACACTAGCTGAACTCGTCATCTCTCCTCAGTCTCCAGAACCATGCTCTACCTAGAGCAATTTCGGCAATGTCACCTCTTCTGACGCAGCCTGACAGTGCGTCTTTAGGGACAGTTTCATAATTCTTGTTGATTTGTATATAAAGAAAAGAGGATTCAGTGAGAGACATGCACTGTGCTCTGTGACTGATACACACTGTCTCATTTTACTCTCTCAAGGACATTATTAGGTGGTTTAATTATCCCCATTTTATGGATGTGGAAATTGAGGTAAACATGGGAAGTGACTTGCTCACACTCACACTTCTGGAAAAATAGGAGTGGGCTTTTGCATGCTGTTTTGCCTATACTCAGGGGCAGCTCTGAAGCACGAAGCTCCCCCAGGTCACAACTAACCACAGCGCTCTGTGTGTGGCCGTACCTGGGCCATGTGTGACTGTGCATGGGCCGTGTGTGGGCTGACCCCTCACTCATAATCCATACTGGCTCCATCCTTGGGTTTCATGCTTTCCAAGACACTTGTTGATTCAGTGGGCACTTAGCTAAGGATGATTATGCTGTGTTAGGTGGATGGGGCATCTCAGGGATAAAAGTAAAAATGACCTAGCATTATTATTTATTTGTGAAAGTTATGCCTTTAAGGTTGACCGCTGATAGCAGGGGAGAGTGTGAGTTTAGGGATGTCACAAACATTCTCAGCTTCTGTGCAGCAGGGGTAGAAGTGACCTGACCCAATCCATGCCCTATGGCTCTAGGTGGGAATGTGAGCAGGAGTGGAATGTGAGCAGGGTTGTACAGACAGCTCTGGCGGCTGGGATGGCACCTTGCAGGTGACCACAACTCGGGACCCTTTCCAAAATCTCTGTGTCACCACCTTCCCTAGAGTTGGCAAATCTCAAGGCAGATGATTTAAATGAACACAGTTTAAGCCAGTACAGAGGTAAGTGTATATGCAAGGATGCCCATTTATTAATTTGGGGTAAGAAACAAAGTTATCAAGTGAACCATATGTCCAGACCATGGGCAAGTTCCCTTTTGTAGAAAGGTCTGCATAAGCCTCGTCACAAGAAGATTCTCAGGTGCACGCAGGAGTCTGAACGGTCATGACGGGAGGCTCTCTCACTTCTTGGTCAGCACGTGGACTCCCATACAGGCGGGGTCTTTTCTTCAAGCAACTCTCACATACATGACTCAGGAGAGGTTCCTTCAGCCCCATCATTGAATGGGACCTGAGCACAGCATCCTGACCCCATCTTGGGAAGCCCTGTCTCTAGGAGGAGGCCACAGCAGGTGCCATTTATTCCTCAGTTAACCTCCCTAGGGAAGGATGTTGGCCTGGCCTCCGCTTTGGAGGCCACTGCACCTTGAGCACAGATCCACCAGCATCTCCTTGCGGCTCCACGTTGATTCTTGGTCAACTCCTTTCTCTCCCCTGCCAATAGACAATGCTGTGTCTCAGGCGTTTAAGATTTCCCCTGACTCCAACTGCAGACATGAGGGTGACTTTCTTTTCCAACACTGTATGCAAGGTTCAGCCTAGGAGACCTTGTTATGGATCACATGGTGTTGCCCCTGCCTTCCTGGTTACAGAGATGTTTGGATGCTTTTCGTACCAGGACTCCACTCAATCCTAGAACTGGTCATTCTCTGGGGGACACCAGTGTCTTGAATACAAGCCCATAGAAAAGCCCCTACCTTCCCAGTGTATCTGATTGACCCTTCTGCTCAGAGGATGAAGGACTCATGGGAGGTGCAAAAGTTTGGGTCACAATAGACCAGGAGGCTCCCCTATGTCCACCCCTCTCAGCAGGGGTCCCTGCGATGCAAAGTTACAAGGTTGGATAAATTTGAGGTCACAGTCCCCCACTTTAGATACATCCCCTGGTTTCTCTGCTCCTGCTCTGGTTTTGTGAGGGCTGGATACAGAAGTTTCAGCGTGTGGAGGAGGAGCCCATGAAATAAGGGAGCTTTGTAACTTCTACTGCAATCTTGGCTGCATTGCAAAGTGCTGTTATTATTGTTGTTCTGTTATTATTGCAATTATTTTGTGCAGGTCCTTTGAAACAATTAATGTGTGTAACTTGAACACACCACCATCCCTAAAGCCAGCCACTTGCCTGCCGTATTCCTTACTCTATCTTGCCTAGTTGCATATTGTCACTAACCTTGGTTAGGTGGAGACTAGCCTGGTGGGTGGGGATGGGCCCAGGCCTGGCTCTGCTCTGAGCTGACTCTGGGATGTCTCAAGTCACTTTATTTCTGTTGGTCTCTATGTTCTTACTTGTCACATGAGACTTGACTAGAATATCTTTAATGTTCTGACCAGATGTGACATTCTATCAGTTTTTACCATGTAGGTAGTGAAGGTCAGGAACAGAATGAGGAACAGAATCAGACAGACCAGAGTTTACAGCCAGATTCTCAGACTCTCACCCACATAATCTCAGACAAGCTGGTATGGAGATTGGTTACAGGCTCATGGGGGCCCCTTGCTCAATTTCCAGAAATTGTGTTAGCTGATTGTTAAATGCTGTTGATATTAAAAATCAAATTACATAAACTTACTACTATATCCCCACTTGCTGTATATATATATAACACATTATATGGGCCTACAATTAACAATAAATTCTATTAAAAACAAAGATAAAAAACTCCAAGCTCCTCACCTCCTATCTTACTACACCTACCCACTCTCTGTGTGCCATAGGGAGGAAATACTATGCAATTGTTTCTGCCCTGTGACTCTCCCTAGTCCTGCCCAAGATGTCACGTTAAGAACCTGAAGTTGGTTGCAATGGGAACTTTGCATCACAGAATTGGCATGCCCTAAATCAGAGGTCAGAGCTGATGTGAAAACGTTTACCCATGACTACTATCAGTGGGCCTCAGCTTACTTGTCTGAAATAGGGACAAAATGAATCCTCACAAAGCAGACCTGAGTTTTAAATGAAACAATGCAGGTTGTTGGCTCCATAGTAGATGCTTGATGAATGTTCACTGAGCTCATGTATGACTCTCAGATCATGGGGCTGGGCTGCAGTGGGGCCAGAGTCTCAGGGCTGAACACACGCCTCACGTGAGGCCGTCTGGGGCAACTATGGCCATGTGGGCTGTTCCTGGTTGGGACACTCTACCTCATGAGTATGTGCCTACTGCTCAAGGCCTTTTTGCGCCTGACAGGGCTCCCCACCTGCCTCCCTAGCATCTGGACAAGGACAGCAGGGAAGGGGCCTGCCCTGCAGCCAAGGGAACAACTGCCGCTCAGATTTGGCTGCTCTGTAGAGAAAGGATCATTAAAGGTAGGCACCTACTTGACATAGGGAGGTCACTTAGGAGGCTGATTCAGAGATGTCCATTTCTGGGCTTGTTTGGAAGATGTTGTTAGTTGCATTCTCCAGAGAGACAACCAATAGAATATAGACGCACAAATTTATTCTAAGAAATCGACTTTTGAATGTGAGAGGTGAACAGCCCCAAGATCTGCCAGTTGGAGACCACAAAGGGATGGTGTAGGTTCCAGTCTGAGTGCTGGAAAAGACCAACATCTTCTTAAGAGTTAGGCAGGGATGCTCCCTCTACTGAGCTTTTCTGTTCTGTGCTCAGTTCTCCTGGGTTCAGCCTGAAGGCATGGGGCAGTTGTGATGGGTTGATTTCACACACTGCACAACATGCAAATACGGCAGGGTTCCACTGTAGGTGTGGCCAATGGCTCAGATTCACAGAGATAGGAAATGGAAGGGTGGGTGCTGGGGCAAGGAGGGGCCCAGGGCACAGGGGCAGGGCGTCACCAATTGAAGATGGCGGTGATGGTGCAATTAATGCACTGGACTGTGTGCTTAAACATGGTTAAAAGTTACGTTCTATGCTACATATATTTTACCACGATTTTAGAAAAATGAAATAAAACAAACAAATCCACATCCTGGGTTACAATTCTAAAATAATTGACTTTTGAGTAGCACCTCATGACAAATACTAATCATTGCAGACTTTAGGGGGAGTCTGGGGTGTTGCAGATGGGTGTCTGCATTTTGTGCTCAAATCCATGTCTGTCATCCTATAAACTCATGTGCTGCATCTGTTGCTGGTGGATGTGGCCAGACTCTTCCTGGCCAGGCTCTGACCCTCCTTCACACATTTGTCAAAAAGCTGCACTGAAGACTTCTTGTTGGCATTTTGCTAGAAAGGACAATTTCAGGAAGCACAGTGACAACGCATAAAAAGGTCAAAGTCTTTGACTGGATTTACGGGACATTAAGAAGCCACTGCAGTGGAGATGGTAGAATTAGGAAGTCATTGACCACGGCCACAGGGCGGAGCCCTGCTCTGAGGTGAATGTGCTTAACTTCCTGCAGAATGTCTAGAGTGTCCCTGGATGTGCTGGCTGCAATCCCTTCTCCCATGAGGTTACCTAATAAAATGAGTGGCAGCACACGGGAGACAATCAACTGTATGGCCGCTTGAGTCTTGGGGGATTCTGGCCGTTTCTGTGAGGATTCTTAGGGATTTAAAGTAAAATAAGTAAATAAATAAAAAGATAATTTTCTGGTGATTCCTAGGGCAACTATGATTGTGATATATATATATCTTAATCTAGCCATCTTCCCATGCAAGGATCTCACGGGGGAGGAGGCGGGCTCATCTCCAATGGCCAACTTCTCTGCTGCTATCTGATAACCATAATGCCAACAGGTAAGCCCTACAGATGAAGTGCCCAGAGAGGCTGTATTTAACACAGCTCACCTTGAGAACATAGAATTTGATTTACTAGGAAACTTTCTACCTTCATTACTGCAAATTTGGCCCTGTGTTAAAAAATATAATTCCATAGGCTGGCATAGCTCACAGGTACCATCTCCAAGAATTAATCTGAAGGGAGAAAGCACACAAAAGAGGATTGTGGGAAGGATGGAATCGACCTACTGGAAGACTGTCTGCTGTGTCAACTTTTCTGTTTTGGGAAAGCAACTGTCCAAGCCATCTACAAGTCAACTTAAAATTTGTGGCACTTGCAGGATGTGTGATAATGAAGTTTCCATTTGCAAAGTATTTTGGGGCATTATTGTTATGCTAAAACTAATCAAATTTAAAAATCACCAGTCAAGTCTCTGAGGTGGAGATGTTTCTCTCTGTCAATATATCTGCAGCCTCCACAGACATGTCCAGGTTAACCCAGAAACGGTATTTATTAAAGAAGTTTCAGCAAAAACACATCTTTTAGCAGCATGAAATATACAAGCCAGATAATCCCTGGTTGCTAAAAATGATAAAAAAAACCCCCCACCTTTTTGGTAAATTAAAAAATATAGCAAAGCATGCTGCTACCTAAAGCAAGCAGTTGCAGATAATGAAAAACATTGTAGGAAGAATGGAAGTTCTTTTGAGATCCCTTTTCCCTCCCCAAAGCCACTGGCTGCCACAGCTTTGTAAACAGGTAAGCGATACATGCTGGTGTGTGCTGTAACTTTGCAAGTCCTTCCATTCATCCAACCCTCAGTTTTGAAACGCTATCACCGCTGGGATCTCTCTCCTCCCCCTCTCCCCATCATCATTCATTGAACTGCTGTGTAGTCTTCTAACTTATGAATAGACTGTTTCACTGCTCCCTTCTCCTTCCAATGGACATTTGGATTGTTTCTAGTTTTCCATCCTTTCTGACAGCTCTGCCCTGAGTATTCTTCACGTGGCTTCCTGTGTGTACCTGTGAGACTTTCTCTGTGGCCAGTCGTTAAGAGTAGGATTGTGGGGTCATTGCACATGCACATTTTCAACCTAACTAGATATTTTTGTAAATTGACTTGAGACATGTCCATTGAGACTTGAGAATATCACCTCTGTGGGCAGGCTAGCTCAGAAGACATCTGTGTCTTGTCTTCATTCCTAGAGTATAGTAGGATGTGTGAAGTGCAGCTTTTGAATAGTTTCTCCTCTTTCTCTTCAGACCCTAAATTGGACCTCCCAAATTATAAGTTAGTAATAGTATCTGATGTAGTTTGGATGGTTGTTCCCTCCTAGTCTCAGGTTGAAATGTGGTCCCTGCTGCTAGAGGTGGGGCCTGGTGCAAGGTGTTAGTGTTATGGGGGCGGATCCCTCATGAATGACGTGGTGCTGTTCTCATAGTAACAAGTGAGTTCTCAGGTCTGTTAAATTCACCAAGAGCTGGTTGTTTAAAGGAGCCTGGCGCCTCCTTCTCTCTCTTGCTCCTGCTCTCGCCATGTGACACACCTGCTCTCCCTGATTTCTACCATGAGTAAAAGCTTCCTGAGGTCTGACCAGGAATCCAGCAGATGCCAACACCATGCAGAACCATGAGCCAATAAGCCTCTTTTCTTGATAAATTACCCAGTTTCAGGTATTCCTTTATAGCAACACAGAATGGACTAATACATTATCTTATCTTGCAAACCCAAGATTAACCAGAGTAAATACGATTCTGCACCAGGTAACCAACATTGAATGGCTCCTGGGGAAGCAGCTGTTTCCTGGACCCTCATCTGATGGAATATACCAGCCACTCTCGAGGTTTACTGTTGAGGTGTCAGAAGCAAAGGTAAGATTTTGCAGATGAGTCAACATGGTGCCTTAACAATGACTATCTCTGAGGCACTGGCACCTCTTTCTATTTGAGTCCTGAGGGTGGCAGGGAGATGCTTATTCACCTGGGAGTGGCTGGTGCAGCCCAGAGTGATCTCCTGCTTCTCCATGGGCTCCCTATGGAAATGTGGCCAGGGCTGTAGAACTCTCTCAGCTTCTCAGCTGATGTGGGGTATATAAAACGGAACTGATAAGGAAGTGTTCTCAGGTAACCAGTGAGACTTCTGCAGTGCATGAATGGCATGGATATGGGACTGATACAAACCTTCACCTGAGACAGACAATGCACCATGAAACGCAACCTTAGTTCAGCCACCAAGTTCACGGACATCTTCTAAGATGGTGGTTAGAGGTATCAAACTCTTCTTTTTACCACTTTGTTTGGACTGGGGCATTGTGCCTTCTGTCTCCTGTAACTCAGTCCTTAAACTGTCAGGCCAGGCCCATGGCACATGCACCAGGGACTGGCTGCCTTCAAGCCCATGTCTGATCTTGGACTCGACCTGAGCTATTTCCTGCAGTCCTGCTACAACCTGTGCTCAGATCTCCCAGCTCCTCTACCATTTCGGGTTATGTCTTCTCATCCTGCAGACTCAAGGAACATGGGTGTATTATGAGTGAAGAATTAAGAGAGTATTATGGACATACTCTCCATGACTCCACGCCTCCTCCTAGGCTGTCCTGAATAAAGATTCTTGCAGTTTCACAAGATCTCTCAACCTTTCCTCTTTCGCTGTCCTGGTACTACTTAATTTGCTTCTGAGATGGCAGTGCAGAAAAAGATTTACCCTTCCCTTCTTTTTCTCTTTTAAAAAACCTTTTTCTTATTCCGTCCCTTTCTTCTTCTCTCTCTTCCCTTTTTCCATCCATCCACTCACCCACCCGCCCACCATTCATCCATTCATCCATCCATCCATCCATCCATCCATCCATCCACCCACCCATTCATCCACCCACTCACCAACCCACCCATCTTCTTCCTTTCCATCTATCCACCCACCCACCCTTTCTTCTTTCCATCCCTCCCTCAAGTCTTCCATTCACCTATCCATTCTTCTTCCTTTCCATTCACCCACCCACCCATCCTTCCTCCTTTCTATCTTTCCATCTATTTATCCACCAACCCAACAAATGCTTACTGAGCTCCTTTTAGGTGCCAGGTGCTGTTCTAGGTGTGAAGGATTTGGCAGTGCACAGGATATGTCCATATCTTCTTGGAACTTATATTTCAGAAGGGAAGATACATGATAAGTGAATAACAAAGACAATCATGCTATGACAGTGGTAGTAAGTGGCAGAGACAAAAGAAGCAGCATGGAGTGTGAGGGAGGGTCTTCCTGTGTTAGGCAGGTGGTGGGGAAGCTCTGTGATGTGTGAGAAAGTGTGGGAGTGAACAGTAGAGATGTCTGGGCAAAGCTGTGAGCCCAGGGGAAGAGCAGGTACCATACTTGAGGGAGAACTTGTTTGATGGGTTTGTGGAGCAGGAAGGCTCAGGCGGCTGGAAGGGAGGACCAGGGGCTGGGTGGAGGTGTTGCATCCAGAGAGGACACCCCAGCAGCTGCAGAGGGTATGAGAAGACTTGCTGTCCTGGACAGCATAGCCCTGGTTGGGTGTGTTAAAAGAGTTATGTAAGCTGATGCTGATATTAACAGCGTGGCTCTAGATGCCACACAGAGCAAGTTTAAGGGTGTCTGGGGTATTTTAGGGGAGGTACTGTGACCTTGGTGGGGCTGGCAGGTAGTCCAGACATGCTCTGAGGATGAGCACCATAGGACTTGACACAGAGTGTGAGAAAGAGCCATCCAGGATGCTTGCAAGGTGTGGGGTCTGACCAGCTGGAGTGAGCTCTGGATCATGGAATGAGATGAGTGGAGGGGACAAGGCAGATGGATGCATGGAGAATCAGGAGTTTGGCGTGTTAAGTTTCAGATGCCCACAGGACATGTAGGCAGAGGTTCTGAGGTGTGGGGTCTGACCAGCTGGAGTTGAGCTCCGGTTTTGGGGATGGTAGGGGGGACAGAGTCGATGGATGGGTGGGGAATTAGGATTTGGATGTGTTAAGTTTTGAATGCTTTTCGGAAATGTAGACAGAGGTTCTGAGTTGTGGTTGGACATGTGAGTGCAGGGGACAGGTATGATAGCACAGATTCAGGGCATCAGCAGGTGGGTGACAACTAAACTGCAGACCTGCTGAGTCCTAGGAGGTGAGTGAAGGCAAGAACAGAAGCCTTGGGGCAGACCTCAGCCATTCAAATTGTAGAGATTTGGGAGAGAAAGAGCACCAGTCTAGGAGAGCACTAGGGATCACACAGTCTCATACACAGATTGATAAAGCATCAAAGGGTGGGTGGCCCTGGTGGGACTGACAGGGATGCCACACAGTCTGGAGGAGATGGTGTCAGCTGTGTCTACAAAGTGGAGGTTGGTGGGTGAGGGGAGATTCTCTGTTCCTTTTACACCTGCAGCCACCGCAGCCTCAACCTGCTGGGCTCAGAGGATCCTTCAGCCTCAGCTTCCTAGTAGCTGGAACTATAGGCATGCACCACTATGCCCAGCTAATATTTTTATTTATTGTAGAGATGAGGTCTCACCAAGATGCTCAGACTGGTCTTGAACCCATGGGCTCAGGCAATACTCTCACTCGGCCTCCCAAAGTGCTGGGATTATAGAAGTAAGCCACAGCACCCAGTCATACACCTGTGGCTTTAACTTTTAGTGACTTTGAGGGGATGTGGCCATGCACTTAGGGAGATCTGAGGAGGTGGTGGACTTGAATCTGGGCTATCCTGTCAGTCATGGGAAGGGCACTGGCACTTTCTCAGAATTCAGCCTTGGAAGCATCGAGGTGATCCTGTCTTTGCACTGGGGAAGGGAGCCCCTGCTGCAGGTCACTACATACCAAAGCAACTCTCCAGTGTAGACCATCCCCTGTGGCTCCTGGAGAGCACACTCACACAGGCTGTGGAAGCTGCTCCAATGATGTTCTCCATGGTGACTTTATCGGTTGCCTTTTATCACATCCTCAGTGACGAGGAGCTGGTTGAGTCCCCAGTAGCAGCAAGTCCTGAGGTCGCTCACACTGGCCATTGACCCAGGCAGGCTCTTGGTGTTGGGAGCAAATCATGACAGGCCTGCTCTCCATGTTCCCTGAGTCTTTCTTCCTGAGACCCTAGGCAGCTGCACGGAGTGGGGTTTCGTGTCCCAGTGATTGGGACAGTGCCTTTCTTGGGCAGAAAATATTTATCAATGGGCTCTTTACACAGATGTCACCTGAGTAAAAATGGTTTTCCTAGAGTCAAATTGGCTAAAATACAGGCATCAGGAACAGAGCCAATAATTCAATGTAAGGCATTGACAGTTGCCCACAAGGCTTCCCTGTTGAGAGGCAGCATGGCTCTGGGAGGGGCCCCGACCATCTCTCACACCAGTCAGCGGTATCACGCCTGCTCCTGGCTGCATTTCTGCCTACCTGGAGCAGCTGCTGCCCAGAAGACCAGCCCCTGGCTGCACGGCGGGTCCCTCTGTGTTGGGCCAGAAACTGGTGTAGCCTCTGCAGGGAGTCAGCACCCACCTGTTGACACGTTCTTCCACACATGGGACCAGGGGGTCCCACTGACCTGATGCCCTGTGCTGCCCAGAGAAGGGCATTCCTCTCTGCAGCTGTGTGCATTCACACGTGTGTGCCTCTCACAGGGACTTGCTGTGTGTCTGGAGCCACCGCAAGACAAATGCCTTGTTCATGCTGTCACTGCACACTTGAACAAAGTGCTTCTTATACGGTGACTGTACAGGAATCAACCTATCCCCTACATAAAGAAACAAGGTTCTTTTACTATATCTTAGGACAGCACAAGTGCCTTCTGAGACAGCTGTCTGGTCCTCAGATTCTGGGACTGCCATCAGGGGCCTTAGGCCAGTGATGCACCTCCCATCAGTTCCTCTCCTTCTGGCTTTTTCTACATTTATCAGAACTGAGTGCAACGGGACCCTAGAAATTCTTAGTCCTCCTCTGAGGGAAGTCAGCACATGAGGTCTGCAGTTCCAGGGGGAGGAACAAAGACAGAGCATGGGTGACTTCATGCCCATTTGCTTTCAAAGCGCAGGACACTTTTCACGTGGTTACCCGGGCACGAGGTGGTCAGCCAGCCCAGGATACCCCTGTGGGTGTAAGCCCAGATATGCATTTCATTATCGTGGCTTTGGGGATGCCTGATGCATACACTGGTGAGGCCAACCAGGCGCAAATGGGTTGTGTCCCTGACCCCATGCTGTTGGAGAGTCTGTCTCGCGTTGTGGTGACATGGAAGGGCCTGATGGATAAATCAGCCCTCCTGGTAATATGGCGATGACGGAGAGGATCGTGAGAGGAGGATGGGCCAAAGACAGCCTGGAATGAAATCATACATCCTGGGTTTGAAATTTAAGTCCGAGGAGGATGACTTGCATGAGGCATATATGTAACCTAGAGGGGGGGGTCAGAGGGAGGGGTACCTGGATAAGTACCTAGATAAGTACCTGGATTGGCTCACTGTTATTGTCACCTTGGGAAAGTGCGGGCCAGAAGGTAGATAAGACCAGTGGAAGGTGGAGCTCAGGTACTCATGGAGGGGAACCAGGCTCGGGCAGCAGCTGTGAGGTCTGGTTGGGCCACAGTTGTCAGACAGCCTTGGGGTCCCAGAGACCAAGCAAGGGCCAGTGTCACATGAGTTTGACCCCGGGTGTCAGCTCCTCTCTGTGTGACTGAGGCTTGGGAATCAGCTCTGCCTGTGTGACCTCTTTGCTTTGAGGTGCCCCTCATTAAGATACCAGGTGATGGTTTTGAGAGTGGATCCTGGTTTCTTTCTTGAAAAGGACACATAAAAAAGATAATTATGATTTCTGTGCTTCCAGATATCGGTCCTTGTTGTCACCTGGCCCTCAAAAGAGTTTCTCAGTACATGACTTATGGGTAGGAAACTGACTTTTAGTTGACAAGAAACTCCTTGCTTTTATGTTGGAAAGAGCAAAAGTGAACTCAGAAATGATGTGTAGTGCAGTTTCCCAAGTGCAGCCCCAGAATTCTGAGTCTGAACATGAGGGTGGGTATGGCTTGGCTTCTGTGAAATCTCTGTGACCTTGGCTTGAACTCTGTTCTTTGGATCTCTGGAAGATTCTGGAAGTGTAGCCAGGGTTCTGAGACTATGACCTAGATTGGGAAATCTGGGGATTTGCAAATAACATATTGCAAAAAGTGGAAGAAAAAACCCAACAAGCTTATTTTTTAAAATTCCACACAAAGAGTTTCAGTCCCTTGAAGAAAGAGTATGTGATGGATCTCAGATTTGAGACAATAACTGTTTCAAATGACTAAGAATACTTTATGTATAGACCCCCAAATTGTTAGACATTAATGATCAAGAGGGCAGTTGTTTTGGCCCTGTGTAATAGGATTTAAAGGGCAGGTAATCTGAACTTACAGTAAACGTAATATCAGGCCAGTCTCCACCCTGCACTTGACAGTCCTAGTGGAGAACTTGCGACATCTGGACATGAGCTCTGATCATTTTGATGGTGAGAGGAAGAAGGCAAACCCCACTAGCGACTCCTGAGAGTAGCACTCCCATACAAGCTCTATGCTTTGGGTTGCTTCCTTTAACTTTGCAAATGTTTCCCAGAAGCCCTCAAATCTTCTTGTTATTCATAAGCTGACATATATTTCCAGACTCACTGCTGTCCTTTGATCCCATCGGTGAACTTATAATGAATGCCACTATCTCTGTGGGAAGGATGGGTAGCACCACATCTTAGGACAGGTAGAAACAGGATGCTTAGGACACTTGAGATGACTCCACCTTTGTTGATTTTGTCAACACAAGACCCTCCCACATACGTGGACTAGAGCACAGTCAGTATTTCCCTGCTGCTTGCATCTCCCTGGTGGTCTGCATCATCCCTGCTAGCTCATGGTGTCATTGTCCTGTGCGGTTCTGTGTCTTCTCTTGGGAAACCATCCTGACATACCGCTTTCTAGATTTAAAGTTATGTCCTAGTTAACATCTCAGAAACGATTAGCGATGTTGAGCATCCCGAGTGAACAGGACGTTTATGTGAGTTGATAGGAAGTTTTGGAAGAACAAGGCAGCAGTAAATGTTCACACTATAGTACAATTTGGCGCAGCCCAATTTAGTCATGGTTTTTAAACAATGAATGCAGAGGCACAGCCTTACTGAATGACAAAATTATCCAGTCCCAGTGAGAGCCAGAAGCAGATTAAATCATTTTTGTGGAGAAAAAGAAGCAGAGGAAGGGAATACCCAAACAATCAACGGTCCTCTGTCCTTGGTCTGAGGGACGGAGAGACTCCACACCTGCCAAGCACTGGGGACACTCCACCGGGCCCCCAAGGGGTGCAGGCCATTCAGAAGCTGAATTTGTACTTGGACCTGAGTTTGAGACCTGGCTCTGCTGAATTCCAGAGGGATGAACTTCGGGAAATAATTTAAATTCCTGAGTCTCTTTATCTCTATATTGGGATTAATAATCTTATAAGTAGGTTGTTGTGAGAGTTAAATACAGTAGTTAGGTAAAATAAAAATGGTTAAGTAAAGAAAATGAACAGGACACGGGGCTCAAAAATCATAACTGAACTATCACTAACCTTAACTCAATTAAACTCACATGTAACCCCAGCACTCCACCCTTTGGAGCTACCTGTGTTCTGCTCAGGTTTGCTGGGGCTCTGCTGACTCACACAATGACAAATTGTTTTTTAACTAGACTTTGAGGGATGCCATTTTTCTTTAAAGGAAAAACACAACTGTAAGGATTGCACCCTGGATCCAGCACAGCTGCTATTTAAGGAATCCATACTCTCTGTGTGACATACACACACCTTCTTTTATTGTGCAAAACTCATCCTGTTAATTTCACCTACTGAGAATGAGTATATGTGAGCATATGCAGATCTCTGTGTGTATGTGGGTCTCCTACATGTATGTGCATCTCCTACATATATGTGGATATTTTTGTTTATGTTGGTTTCCATTTATATGTGGATCTCTAAGTGTATGTGGGTCTTCTGCATGTATGTGTGTCTCCTGCATGTATGTGGATCGCCATGTGTATGTGGATCTCCATGTGTATGTAGATCTCTTATGTATGTGAATCTCTGTGTGTATGTGAATGTCTATGTTTATGTGGATCTCTGTGTGTATATGGATCTTCTGCGTGCATGTGGATCTCCGTGTATATGTAGGTCTCGTGTGTATGTGGATCTCTGTGTGTATATGGATCTCGTGTGTATGTGGATCTCATGAGTATGTGGATCTCCGTGTTGATGTGCATCTCGTGTGCATGTGGATCTCGTGTGTATGTGAATGTGTATGTGAATCTGTGTATGTGGTTCTCTGTGTATATGCGGATCTCATGTGCATGTGGATCTTTTGCATGTATGTGGGTCTCTGTGTATATGTGGATCTCATGTGTATGTGGATTTTGTGTGTATGTAGATCTCTGTGTGTATGTGGATCTCGTGTGTATGTGATCTCGTGTGTATATAGATTTCCGTGTGTTTGTGGATCTCTGTGTGTATTTGGATCTCTGTGTGTGTATATGGATCTTCTGCATGTGTGTGGATCTCTGTGTTTATGTGAATCTCGTGTGTATGTGGATCACATGTGTATGTGGATCTTCTGCCTGTATATGGATCTCATGTGTATATGGATCTCCGTGCGTATGTGGATCTTGTATGTATGTGGAGCTCGTGTGTATGTGGATCTCTGTGTATTTGTGAATCTTCTGTGTGTATGTGGATCAGACTCAAATCTCCAGCGGACTGGTGTCTATCTACCCTTGCTCACTCCTGACTCGTCAGACAAAGATAACCTCATAAACACAGGGGTGCCTTGGGCGCTGGGCGAGCTTTTGCACATTTGGTCTGTGGTTCTTCATCTATGTGCTTCTTCTCTTAACTAGTCGTTTCTGAGCTTCCCATATGGTCAGTTATTTATTTGAATGTATGACTATGTTGAGATGAGAAATGTCTTGTCTGCCATCTGGGCGGGAGAGTTGTTCCCCTGAAATGCCTGACCTGGAGTATAAATATTTTGTCACTTAGGTTTCCTTCCATCCCTGGCCCAGGTGCTGTCCTCTCTGCGTCACAACTTCACACAGCCAGGTGTCCCTGGATGCCCAAGCACCATGCCAGGGGACCTAGCATGGGAGAAAGGCACAGCGCTACTTGAACAAAAGTATATTTATTGAGCTTGCAGACTCCCAAACAGCTTTGAAATGAAGTTTTGTGGAGTCATTCAAAACTGAAGTAGGCAGAATTCCTTTTCATTGTGTGACTGAATTTAAAAAACAAAACAAAACAAACAAACAAATAAATTAAAAAAAAAAAAAAACTACCCAACATGCAAAGTTTGGAGTAGAAAAATTAACCCTGGGAAAGTCTAGAAAAGCCTAAGATTATACAAGACATTCATCCTTGAGCTGATTTTTTTTTTTTTTTGTACAATCCTGTGTTGTGCTCAAAACAAAAATCTGAGAATACTTCTTAAAGGGGAAAACAAAGCTCGGCCCGGGCCATACATCTGTGAGTTTTGAAACAAAGGTTTGTTTGTGTGCCTCAATCGCTCTTGCCCATGAAAGCAGACACTTACTTGAAAAACTTTTCAGGGAAACACTCTAAACCAACATCCTGGTATAAATTTGCAAAACGCAATACAGGCCTGATTGTTTTTGGAGTGGATGCAGGCCGCATACGAATAGCTCTTTCTGAAACGTAATGTTCTTTGCACGGCTCAGTGGCTAATGTACAATAAATCAACAAAAGAGTGCTTCAATAAAGCCATTGGGCAGCCGCAAGGCCACTGTTATTTTATCTTTTTACAGTATTTAATTGGAAGGTTTTTCCTGAAACTTTAGCCAGCCTTCAAATTACTAGACTCCATATAAGAAGAGATTGATAAGAGAAAATTTTTTTTCCAGGATTTTTTCCTTACAAGAGAGCAAGTTTTTGCAGAGGGAGAATAAAGTTACAAGTGTCTAGCATTTTGCTGAGGGAGAATGAAATTAGATGCTGAATGGAGCGGATAGGAAAGGCTGGGAAAATGCAAAGTTGGCAGTCCTGCCAGGTCACTGTAGAGCCCCCACTGTCCCCGAGGCACCAGGTGTCCGCTGCATTCAAATGATACTATTATTCATCGACGGGAGCAGAGTATTAAAACTCCCCCCCAAAAATCATTTGCAACTGAATAAAGATATAATCCTGGAAATATAACTCTCCATTAAGGGTCCCCATTAGCAACACAAGAGCCCCATTGTGGAGGAGTTATGTATATTTATCAAGTTAAAAAAAAACTTGTCTTCGTGCGTACATGTTAATAGAAAACTTTTATAGCCCTGGTCTCAGAACTAGTTATGCATAAAATGTAAAGCGTCTATTATTCCTTGGCAAACTCTTTAACGTTTGACAGTGAATTGCTAATACGTGCAGGGTCTCTGGGATGGAAGGATAACGTCCTCCTGGCTGGACAGGGGCTGCTGTGAAGTGAGCCCGTGTGAGGCCTCATGTTTTAAGAGCTAGTCCTGTGAGGGGCCTGGGTCTCTCTTCCAAGTCTTTGCCAGCTTTCCTGGGTTGGTTTCTGAGTATCACTTCAGGGCATGCAGGAAATGGGCTTGTGTAAGTGGCTCTGGGCAGGGGTTGCTTTCCATAGTCTTCTTCGGGTCTCACCGGCGAAGACCAAAGTCTCTCTGTGAATGCCTGAACCCCTGGTCAGGTGACTCCACGGACCCTCAGTGAGCTCTGTGTGAGGCTCTGGAAGGGATGGTGACCGCTGGGCTGGGCCCAGAGGTGGCCTCCCTCCTTCCTTCCCTCCTACTTCCCCTCCAAAAGCTGCATGAAACCAACCCCAGGAAAGGAACCGATCCAAGGAGCAAACCAACCAATAAACCCTGGGGGTGGGGAGCAGGAGGAACAGAGGGAAAAAATACTGGAAAGGAACAGTTCTCCCACAGTTCTTCAAGGAAGGCTCTCTTTTTCACAGGTTCTTTTCACTTTTTACACTGGAATGTAATAAATAGCAAAGCCGTGTCAAGATGTGAATGCCCATCCGATAGCCTGGGGCCCACTTGGCCACTGTGCTGGTCTGCTGTTAGGTTAGGGGCTGGTGGTAGTCCCTGTGGGTTTTACGCCCTAACCAGAGCTTATTGGCCCCACAGGAAGAGTGTCTGGGAAGACCTAACCCACCAAAATCACACATGCATTCTTCTAAGGAAAAGAGCTTGGGCAAGAAAGGCTGACAGAGGAGCCCTTCCCAGAGCCCAGACAGCCCTGCCAGGAGGAGAGCAGTGTGTGTGGGGCCCAGGCACCTGCAAATACCCCCTTCCTGGGTACCTTTCAAGGGGAATCCGTCATACATGTATTTGCCTGCTTCAGGCTTTGCAAACCTCCCACAAAGGGTTTCCTGTGTCCTCCAAATTCACATGCGAATGTCCTAGCTCCAGTGCCCTTGAAAGTTGTCAGAATCACAGTGGAGCCATGCATGGTAAGAAAACCCTGACAAACAAAGCTAGAAGGCCATGAAGGAGGGATCCCCACCCTTACCCGCCTGATACCAAAAAGGGTATTACAAAACCCACAGCCTTGCACAAAAGCCATTGCAAATGTATACACACACACACACACATACACACACACACACACACATACACAAATACGTATGCAAGGACATCTGCCCAGCAACTGCCTGTCCAACCTCAGGCTGACGCCACCCTTGTTACTGACCATTGCAGTCAAGGATAATTATTTCAAAACAATTATGTCATCCTTCTTGTTTTTTCCTTTAAAAACCTCTGTCTTCCTCTACCTCCCTGAGCATCCACATGATTGACTATGGCACACAAATTCCCACTGCAATGCTCTGTTCCCAAGTAAGCCTTTTTTTACTGTTAGAGAGCCTCTCTCTGTTTGTTATTTGGGGGGATGGATCTTATTTGAAGTGGGGTCTTTGCGGATGATCAAATTAAGATGACATCATTTGGGTGGGCTGTAATCCAGTAGGGCTGGGGTACTTATAAAAAGAGGAAATTTGGAGGCAGAGACACACATGTGCACAGGGAGAATACTGTGTGAAGATTAAGGTAAAATCAGGATAATGTCACTATGTGCCAAGGAATGCCAGAGGTTGCCAGCAAGGACCAGAAGCTGGGTACAGGCTTGGGCAGGAGGGAGAGGCTTTTTTTTGGCTCTCTTAGGAACCATGGATGGGTTGGAAAATTTTGAAAAATGACTCTCACCACCTTTTCTTGAATGCTTCCCACAGACAGAGATCAGAGAGTGACATGGTGAGAATTCTTGTCCTCTACCAGCTTTTGTCAGATATACAGGATCACTTAACCGTAACTCACTGACCTGGCCATGTGTCCCTAGCCAGTGGTGCCCATGCTGGGTGCCAGAAACTGTGTGGGGATAGGCTTTTCCTTGATGCTCTTGTTCCCTTAGCTGGGTCTGAACATCAAACAAACAGGAATAAGGCATAAAATGTGTCTAATAAGTTTTAAATGACATGGAAGTCTTCCATGAAGGCCCAGATAACTGGGCAAGCCTGAATAATTTTTATGGTATGTTTGATGAAAAAGTGGATGAGCTTGGAGAAGTAGGATTGGATAGAAGATGTGGTCTAACCATAAAAACCTGGGGGGAGTGCAGCAAAGCCTGCTTGTTCAGATGTTTCTTTCCATCCTGTCTTCCCTCAGAGTATAGGGAGGACAGTTATCACATGACCATCTGATGACCCGCTTCAGAGGACAAGCAGGGAGAGGGTCAAGGTGACGCTACTACTTCTGCTATTTTCTTAAACGCCAAGGGGCCATGCTTTGGGAAAAGAGGTCCTGAACCACATCATGTAAAACAGATTCTCCCCACAGCACCCCAAACCCAACCCTACCTATATCCCAATCTCAGATTTCTAGCCTCTATAATGGTGTGAAAATAAAGTTCACATAGCCATCCAGTGTGTGATACTACAGGATGACAGTCCCAACCCACGGATTCATCTCCCAGTTGCCACAAGACCCAATTCAAGGTCGTTTTTAAAAATGTTTCATGGCAGGATAAATACAGGCATTAGTAAGGCAGAGGTCTATGCATGGAAGCATCCTTGTTCTATATGGACACATCCTTGCTCTATGTGGGCATATCCTTGCTCCATATAGACACATCCTTACTCTAGGTGGGCACACTCTTGCTC
The DNA here is from genome assembly GCA_963574415.1 of Tarsius wallacei. NCBI lineage: Eukaryota > Metazoa > Chordata > Mammalia > Primates > Tarsiidae > Tarsius > Tarsius wallacei. The sequence continues at coordinate 37,319 of CAUYQG010032579.1, forward strand.
TACACGAACTCACCCTTCCCCTACAGGGACACATCCTCAGTTTACATGGACACATCCTTGTTCTACAGGGGCAAATCCTTGCTCTACACGGACACACCCTTACTCTACACGGACACACCCTTACTCTATGTGGACACACCCTTGTTCTACATGGATGCATTCTTTTTTTATTTTATTTTATTTTTTAAATTGTGGGGTACAATTCAGGATTAGGTATACAAATGTTCATTGTGCAGGCAGATCTTGACTACTGTAAATCTCACCTCCCGGCCCCCACCCCCTCAGTTTCCCGCTACCGTCAGTCCTTTTGTTATAATAGGACACCTTCTTGTTCTACATGGACGCATCCTTGTTCTTCATGGACACATCCTTGCTATATATGGACACACCCTGGCTCTGCATAGACACATCTTTACTCTATATGAGCACATTCGATTCTACATGGACACATCCTTGCTCTACAAGAACACATCCCTGCTTTGCTTGGACACATCCTTGATCTACATAAATACATCCTTACTGTCCTTGGACTCATCTTTTCTCTATGAGCACTACGGCTTTTTTTATGCCAGTTTTTCTGGTACAGTGGGAAGTGGTATGACCTGATCCTTCATGACAACCTTGTTCACCTTTCTTCTCAGCTCAGATAAAAATGCGCGCGCGTGCGCACACACACACACACACACACACACACACAACCAGTCAAAATGGTGTTCTTCCTTGTCTAAAAAAAGTTTTCTTTAAAAGAAAAGTGGAATATGTAACTGCCACTCAGAGATGAGGTCCTTATACTTCTTTGTATAACAACGCTAACTATCAGTGCACTCCCAATTTAGCAGTAACCAATGTGACCCATCCGTGGCCTCCTGTTGCCTCTGTGGAGCTAAGAGTCATGCTCCCAGTGTAGACAGCAGTGATGCAACCAAAACCTTTTCAACCACAGGAGCCTCACGGAGACTACTCCACACAATCCGTGATGTGGAATCACCGAGGTTGCTGTGAGATGGGGCTCTTGGTCTGATCGTGCCCATCCCAGCACCTTGATGGGGGCCAGCCTAGCCAGCTTTGCTGTCTTGAATATTTTCACTAAAATTTGGTGAGAGTCAGTATAGGGAACAGGGACTAAGGCTGCACCTTAGCTCAGCTGGAGGGCATACACAGACTCAGGCACAGCTGACCAGGGTTATTGTCTTGTGTGCTGCCATCATCTGGCACTGGAGCACAGTACGGCATACATGTGCACTGCACTGAGCACTGCATCTCCCCAAACCACCCCTGAGATGCTCAGGCAGCCCAGTGTGCAGGAAGAAAAAGCCAGGATGACATGCATGGCCCTTTCCCCGCCCTTGGATGTCTTGCTGAGCATCGGAAATAGAGACTATGATTGTCGATAATTGTAATCTATGTTCTCCTACCTTGAGGAAAGACTTCCCCCTTTAAGAAGGATGCTGTGTTGAGGGCCCACAGGGTCTAATCCCACATGGCAATGGCATTTATCTCTGTTGATGACTTTGTAGAGGCACTTGGCGTGCATGCCTGGATGGGCAGCCCTACCCTCTGTTGGCATCCTTTCAGTCTTCACCGATCCCAGGTATAATTTGTCCTCTGTATCTGCTTCAACTACATGTTTCTCACAAGTGACCTGGATTCCAGAGACCTGCTGTCTCTGTTCTCAGCCTTCTTAAGGAATGAAAGAAAAAAGAAGGGATGCTGAAGTGAGGGAGGGTGGTCAGGAGGCTTGGAGATGACTTGACATACAAATTTACAAGTCCTGAAAAGGTCACTTTGGGCAACCTTACTAGCACCCAAGGGCCAACACAGGCTGTCAGCGAGGTCCCTGCCATCTCCTACCTTTCTGGGAGCCATGTTGCAGGAGGTGAGAGTGGACACCACAGGGACCACTTTTTGAGGGTCCTGGTTACATTCTCACCTAATATCTTGGCTGTAGCAAGCACCTCCCCTCATTCCCGGTTGCCTCAGGTATTGATTGAATCATCCAAGATAACAGTAAAATCAGGCACTGAGTATGTGCAAAGAACTACAATATAAATCTTCTGATTGGACAGGCAGTGTTTGTTGAAGCAAATGAGTGGCTTCCCCCCACCCCACCTTTCTTTTTTTTTTGCTTTTAGAGACAGGGAATCTCCTATATTGCCCAGGTTAGTCTCCAACTCCTGGGTTCAAAGGATCCTCCTGCTTCAGTCTCCCAAAATAAGCAGGTTCCAAAGGAAGGCGCAAGACACAGACCTGGCATGGGCTGCCTCTGTGGCCACTAAGTGTAGAGGGTTGGGACTCCCAGAATTCAAGAGTGATGTGGTTTCAGACATTTTGATTGAATATTCATTTTGATGTGCTGCTCAGAGGCATTAAACCAATTGCCCACATTTGGCCAAGATTCAAAGCTGAGTCTGGTGGGAGGCATTTCTGGTATTCCACGTGGTCTTCATGCTGAAGGAGAAATCTACAGGTGCTATGAGAAAGGGTTTAGGGATTTTTCTCATTATGAAAACATTCATGGGGCAGGATCTCAGCTCATATGTCAGGATTTGGAAAACAAACAAACAAGCAAAAAAGCAATATCTCCTATGGTGAACTGGAAACAAGAACTTCAGAAAAGGTGGATGAGATGGGTAGAAACAATGACTCAGTGGAGCAATTGTGAGTCACAATTAGAATACCAAACACATTATGCATCAACTGTCATGTTCAGTTACTGTCTACTGGTGTTTTCTTTGACTCCTTTAAATATTTGAACTTGTCCGAGCCATCTTTAGCCTTTTCTCAACTTTTATCAAAATAAGAGTCTCATTAGATAGTAAGCATTTTATACAAACTTAATGAATGATTTTGTAAATATCCCCCTGTTTATTTCTTGTTCTTTAATTCCAGTTAATCTGAGAAATAGCTTAAATAATTGTCCATCCTTTGCTCTTAGCCCTGAGAAGTGACATGACTCTTGGTAGTATATAATGAAAAATAGACTTATTAATTTGAAAATGCTATCAGTAAATACATTTTTTATAGTTTTAACTTCTGATTTTGCATCACAGAAATATTTTTCAAGTCTATTACAATCTTATGCCCCTTAACGCGCTAAAAACTCAATAAAAAATTTCATGGCCTTTTGACCATAAAGCGCACGTATTTTTAACAGGGTCTTGGAAATGTAATAATTTTGTGTCAGAATACAGACATAAAAATAAGTACATCTACATGCCCACTATTGTAAATTAAAGCTAATATCATACTTTACACGATATGCAAATATCAGACAACTGTTTCTCAGAAAAATTTTTCTTGATCATGTTGTAATGCTAATGTTTCTAAATTGGGCAGATTATTTTCTGAAAGTATTCAAATACTTTCAAACAGTTTAACTAATCTGTTTAGGTGTGACAGATAAATCCAATTCTGGGCACTCCCTGTTCATACCTGGCTGATACTATGAATTTATCTCTTCCACCATGACCAAAGGAAAGAGGAACATTGGCGGCCACTTTCCATTCCTAACACCTGCCGGTGACATTTCCTTCTGGTCACCAGCCATTCAGATAACCTTCCTGATGTTTCTCTGCGTTATTTCTCCTTTCTTTGCCTTATGCAATGAATATTTGCCAGCACTTTTCCATTTAAAGTTACTACTTGGACTCAAATTATTTCTTCTCTTCAGGAATAACATCTCCCCATCAACACGAATGTTTTCCCCTGAAAATACACCCAGGCAACGTTGCCCAGAGCAGCAGCCAGAGCTTGGGAATCTGTGGCTGCTCCCTGCACCCTTGCCGCCTCAGTCAAATAAAGCAGGCAGGTGCAAGTTATAGGAGCTACTGATTATTTATGGCTTTTAGGTACTTTGTGGGTTTAGCTGGTGAGAAAAGTTTTATTCCACTCACATGGACAAAACCCAACCAACTGTCTGGATTGATTAAATTCACATTGTTGAGCGAGCACATGGCAGGCAGGAGGAAAATTATGAAATCTCAGCGCCTGTGCCATGGCAACTGGGCAAACAGCTCCTGGGAAGAATGTGGGGAGCAGGAAATCGCAATATTTCTCTTTGTGCTTTCCCTTCTGACAGCTTTATCCTTGCATCTGCCCAGTGTCCAGTATGGCTTCAGCCGTCTGGGGCCGCTCTCTGGGTCTTTTCTGCTCTCCTTGTTCAGTGAGCTGACTCAAGGTAAGGCAAAGTCTACTGAGACTTCAAGGACACGGACAGACAAACTTGTTTAATGAGTCACCAAAGATGGGTGGGGGCAGCAGTGGAGGCACAGCGGCTGCCATCAGCCATTTAAATGGACCAAATATCATGGCATTGTGGCCATTTGCTTTTCAGGATGGTGCCATGTCTAAGGTAGTTTGTGGTCCAGAGGGCTAGGAGGTTTTTGACCTATAACAGAAAACTGGAAAACTCACACAAACACAGGCCTCAACATGTTGTGCAGAATACTTTTTAAAATTGAGAATGAAATTGAAATGCAAAGACACACTCTTTCCAGTTATCCAGAAATAAATATTACATGTGGTTACTTGAGAATGCATTCTCACTTTCTCCTTTGGAGTGTGATGGTGTCTGTGATTCCAGAACTTTCTTCCTCTGCTCCTACTTTTCTCACCACTGGGTCTTCTCTCCCCTCATTCAAAATTCCTTGGAGAGAGGATAGGATGCCTAGTGATCCAGATGAGAAGAAACAACCACGCACTTGCCAGGCAACAATTCTCCAGGACCACGGACAGCAACATGATTGGCGTCACACGCGTCAAATTCACGTCTACACCAGTCACTATCTGTTTTCAGTCCTACTCATTCCTGCTTGCTGGCTTCTGGGATGCTCTGGTTTTCTTTCCTTTTATGTTTTCTTTGTATGTACATACATGTGTTTTTGTGTCTGAATATATGTACAAATGTCAGCCTTTGGGATAAAAGTCCCTGCTTTGACAATTACTAGTTTCTTTGACTGTAAAATGATAATAATATTTTTCTATTAGTTTACTGAAATAATGGGATAATTTATGAAAACTCTTTGACAAGTGCTCAGCCGATATTGTTGTTGTTACTCTCATTATGTTTATACGTGTCTTGGGTTCTGACTTGTTTCACCATATATTTGAGACAGTTTTTGTGTAGTTACAGGTCTTTCAGATGCTGGATCTTTTATTGTTTCATGTGCATGCAAGACCACTCCACTTATTTATGAACTAGGACACTTACAGGGCAAGAGTTGGCACAGAACTCAACTGACCCACCAGAGGGCAGGGACTCTGCATGTTCATCTTTATGCAATAAATGACAAACACTGAATAAACTTGGATCAAAAATGGTGAGTAACTCTTCGTCTAATTTTCCCAATCCCAGTGGGTGAGTGGGCACATACTTCTGTTATTTGGTTTAATAAAAGGCTCAAATTCCGTAGTCTCATTCAAAAGGGACTAATAAAACTGCATTTGTAAAAGTTATTCAGAGCCTGAATGATGTCTAATAGATTGAGTATTTAAGTTCTGCTCCTGTATAGTTAAATATCAGTTTAATATGTAAATTTTGTTTCTACAAGAGCCTTAAGGGTATTTTTTAAAAAGAATGTTTTAAATTTATTAAATTTTTGCATTATGTCAACTTGTATATGCTGGTCAGCTTGGATTGCTATAGCAAAATTCAACAGAGTGGATAGATTGAACAACAGAAATTTATTTTCTTATAGTTCTGAAGGCTGGATGTCTAAGATCAAGGTACCAGCATGGTCCAGGTCTGGTGAGGGCTCTCTTCTGGGTTGTAGTCTACGGTCTTCTTGGTATGTCCTCATGTGGCAAAGAGGAGAGAGAGAGAGAGGGAGGGAAGGAGAGAGGGAGGGAGGGAGAGAGAGAGAGAGAGAGAGAGAGAGAGAGACAGAGAGAGACAGAGAGAGCTTGAAAGAGAGAGAGATATCTCATGTCATGTCTTTTCTTTTCTTATAAGGTCACTAATCTGGTCCATGAGGGCACCTCCCCCATCCAAAGCCCCCATCTTCAAATACTGTTATACTGGGATTAAGGCTTCAGCCTGTGAACTGGGATAGGGGCATGGACATTTACTCCATAACATGAGAGTTTCTAAGATTTCTGTCATTCAACATGCAATTTTGTCTTAATCAAGTAATTTAGTCCCATTGCAACTAGAACACAATAGGGGAAAAATGATGTGACGTGAACTTGGATTGGCTGATGCTTTGAATTTTTAAGTTGAAACTCTTCCTTGAGAATGGCTGGGCAGATCTCTGTCATGCAGGGTACTTAGTGTCTTTTACCTCTGAGGGGTGATAGTGCTTCTGATTTGCTGAGATGTGTGGGATACACTTGCCCACCTATAAAGGCAAGTCAAATTCTCAGTGGGACTTAGGGCAATTGTTTTGAACTCTTCTCTCCTTTAAATAATTTTTTTGTACACAGGGTCTTGCTCTGTTGCCCAGGCTGGAGTGCAATGATGCAATTGCAACTCACTGTAGCCTCAACCTCTGGTGCTCAAGCGATCTGATTGCCTCAGCCTCCTGTGCAGCGCCACCATGTCCAGCTTCTGGATATTTCTTTACTGCTCCTCTTTCCTGACTTGCTGTCACTGACTTCTGAATCTACCTTAGGCTTTGATCTCACTGATACTTCATTTCAGATTCCTAAGAACCCTGGCTTTGTGGTTTTTGCTCCATGTGTTTTCTCTAATAAGAATCCCTACTTCAGCTGCCAGTCCCAGTGACTTGCGAATCATCTTCTCTAAGTTACTTCTGGTTTTCTACTTTGAGAATGGGGAAGATGGAAAGAAAATTAGTCCTTTTTTTGCTTTGTTTTGTGTTTTTCATTTTTTAGGGGGGTACTCAGACCCTGCAATCCTGCATGTCACTTTTTGGTTGCCCGGGAATGCCATATGTTAATCTGGCCTTTTCTGTATTCAGCAGAGGCTGAGACCCTGGACTGGTCTCATTCCCTTCTGATCCTACTGTCCTTTGGTTTCTGCAAAGACGGTTTACCTGGCTATGCATTAATCAAATTAGTCAATGATTACATATGTATTGGTTGCCCTCTGTACCTTCTGTGTTTACATGTTTCATTCATTTGGATGACCTCTCCCCCTATATTTTGGTTTGCGGTTCCATTTCTTACAGGAAGTGCTTTCCAACTCCTGGGGGCTAGGGTATGCAGCCTTTCTTTGTGCTCTTGCAGTATTTACAAGCCAATGTACTCTTGTCACACCTCTTCAGGGGTTGGTCCTTACTGGACTGTACTCCTGCTAAGCCACCGTTGTGTTGTGAACTCTATCAGGAGAGGACTTTGTTACACCTGTCCTCAGTTCCAGGACAGCACTTTGTAGGTATGAATAGTAAGTGATCAATGGATATTAGTTTGAACACACAAATGAATGTTTATAAACTCCTTGAAATCAGTGACCAAACTTATTTAATTTTGTATTCTCAAACTTAGTAAATTTCTTGGTGTATAGTCTATGCATTTGAAACATTAGTAGTGTAGTTTTGGTGACATCACTGTAATTAGTTAGCTAAGTAATTAACTCTTGCATTGACTAGCTAAAATATAATAACATATCTTAGCAATTAATATGCTGAACTATAAATACTATAAAGAGTTTGAGGGGCACGAAGAATAATAGCCCACCTTGAACAGTTCCATGTGGTTTAGAATGTGCTGTTACTTATGTATAATCCCAGCACTTTGGGAGGCAGAGGCAAAAAGATTGCCTGAGTCCAGGTGTTCGAGACCAGCCTGGGAAATCTGGTGAGACCACATTTTTTTTTTTTGAGTTGGAGTCTCACTCCGTCACCCAGACTGGAGTGCAGTGGTCGCTCCCAGCCACCGCAGCCTTGACCTGCTGGGCTCCGGCGATCCTTCCGCCTCAGCCTTCCGAGTAGCTGAAACTACAGGTGCGTGCTACCACGTCCGGCTAATTTTTTGATTTATTGTAGAGATGAGGTCTCGCCAAGTTGCCTAGACGGGTCTCGAACCCGCGGGCTCAGGCAATCCACTCATCTCAGCCTCCCAAGGCACAGGATTGCAGGCTGAGCCACCGAGCCCGGTTGAGACCACATTTCTAAAATAAAATAAAAAAATTAGCTGGGCATTGTAGTGCACATCTTTACTTCCAGTTATTTGAAAGGCTGAGACTGAAGGATTGATTTAGCCCAGTAGATTGAGACTGCAGTGGCTGTGATTGTGCCAGTGCACTTCAGTCTGGGTGACAGAGTGAGACTCTGACTAAAATAATAATAATAATAATAATAATAATTTAAACATTTTTGTAGCTCTGGAAGCAGTGTTATTGTACTCTTTGACATATGAAGAATACGGGGCTCATGGAAAAAAGCCCCTGTTGGTTAGGAGTAAAGACACAAGCCCAGACCTTCTAGTCCCAAGTGTCAGGCTCTTCCTATAGACAGGGTGGCCCCTCCCTGCCTTATGATGTGGGTTCTTGGGTTGCAGCTCCTGATGTGAAACAGGCTAACTTGATTGTGGGTGTGAATGCAATTTCTATTCATGACCGTGACATACTTAGATTAGAGGTCATCTGGACACACACTACCATAATTAAATGACTCCATGGAAATAACTTCTTTGGTGGGGACAGTCTTTGAGGCAGTCAGATCACAGATTTTTTTAAGTAAGGAAGTCCTGGGATGAGGAGGGAGGTAAGGGTGGACTCAATGGGCGTTGTGTGGGAGGGTCATAACTTAAGGGTGCTGTTCCTATCAAGGGGAGAGTTGAACTCACTGCTTAGATGTGCAAGAAAACTTAGGGTCTTTTAATTGAATGTCCCACCTAATGTATGTTTTAGGATCTCTGGTTAAGTATTCACTACCACAAAGGCAGCTAGACAGATTGCTCTTTTGTCATAAAACATCTTTTAGATAAATTGTTAACTTATTGTGCTTTGGCAAGATTTTTTTCCCATCACATATTTTTTAGTAATATTGAGAAACTTGCTATATTTCATTAACTTTTTCTCTAAAAGAATCAATAAGATACCTTATATATATGTAAATCTAGATGTATGTAAGGTATTTTCAATTGCTTTTGAGCCAGGGTTCTCAATAAGGAGTGACCTTGCTTCCTCAGGCAACCTTTGGTGATGTCGGGAGACATTTTGGTTGTCAAAACTGGAAGGGATATTAGTACTGGCGTTGAGTGGGTGGGGTTCAGGGATGCTGTTCAACATCTCACGATGCAGGGCAGCCCCCACAACAAAGAATCATCTCCAATTGTCAATATTGCTGAGATTTAGAAGCTCTTGACTATGTTGAATTTAATTCATCAACAGCATCTCTTTATTCCCTTATATTAAAAAACGATAAGGAAATGTTTTGGTTTTGGTTAAGATGGAATAGTCCCATTTGCCTCACTTCCTCTCTATACAAGTAAGCATTCCTGGCCATAACCCCAAAAAAGCACAAGGGTCCTCTGAAAGATGGGAAGAAGGAGGCAAACTGGTTAGAGATCTTGGGACTTGAGCCCCTTCCTTCCTCACTAAGATTAAAATAGGCTCATATGGGAAGCAGACTTCTTACCCCATCCTCACCTCCACCATCTGGTGAAAGCAGGTTGCAGTGCTCCAATTCTGCCTGGCAGTGTCTGTGAGACTGAGCTTGGAGAAAACTTCCCAGTTCTCTGTGTCAGCAAGGCCCACCAGGAGCTAGGCATATACCCCTACAAGAAAGCAAGCAAGAAGTGAGAGTCAGAACCCCACATTTGCTGGGATGGTGTCAGTGGTGCTGAGGGAAGAGGAACTGGACTTCATCCCTGTTTCTCTCTAGCAAGGCTGGGGTGGTGTTGGGGGACTCAGGAGGAAACTGAACACAAAACCCACCTGGCCCCTGGGCTACATCAGTGTGGTGACTGCATGCTGAAAATAGAAAATTTAATCAGCATCCACAATATCACCACATAATATCCAAAATATTCAGGATGTAACAAAAAAATCACTTGTCCTACCAAGAACCAGGAAAATAATGATTTTAATGAGAAAAGACAATCAACAAACATCAGCACTGAGATAAAATCCACTTTTAAAATGACCAGATATAGATTTTAAAGCAATATCATAAATATGCTGTGATAAGAAATTACAAATTCTCTTGATGCAAATGAAAAACTAGAAAATTCCATTAAAAAAGTAAGTTATTAAAAATGGAAATAATATAATTAAAAAATATAATCAACAAAAAACCACAACTTGCTAGAATTGTAAAGTGGAGGCTCAATTGTAGGGTGGAGGTGACAGAGAACAGCATCAGTGGACTTGAAGATAGATCATGGCATTTACCTTTAGTAGACAACAAAGAAAATAGACTAACAAAATGCAAAATTGTCAGAGACCTGTAGTGCAATAACATTTGTGTCACTGGATTTCCAGAAGAAGAGGAAAGAGAGAATGGAACTGAAAAAGTATTCTTCTTGCTTTCTTTCTTGTAGGGGTATATGCCTAGCTCCTGGTGGGCCTTGCTGACACTGAGAAATAATGACTGAACATGCTCCACATCTGGCAAAAGACAAAATCATAGATTCAGGAAGCTAAACAAACTCCAGGTAGAATAAACTCAAAGAAATCTACCTTAAGAGACACCATAATTAGCTTTCTGAAACTAAAGAGAAATAGAAAGTCTTCAGAGCAGCCTGAGAGAAAACACTTTACTTGTAGGACATGACAATGAATGACAGCAGATTTCTCATTTGAAATCATGAAGGAACAAAGAAAGTAGCACAGCATATTTCAAGTAGAATGCAAAAACAAAACTGTCAACCCAGAATTTTATATCCAGTAAAAATATCCTTCAGAAATGAAGGGGAAAATTGAGACATTCTTGGATGAAGAAACTCTAAGAGAAGGTTTTGCTAAGAAGTCTGTTCATAGAAAATCACTAAAAGAATTCTCCAAACAGAAAGGACATGAAAACAGAAGAAGACTTGGAACTTCAGAAGGGAAAGAAGATCAGAATGCGTAAAAATAAAGGTAAATATTTTTGAGTTTCTCATGAGTTTCTTAAATCAGACTTGAATGTTGAAGTAAAAATTATAACACTATGGGATGTGATGCTCAGTGTATACAGAAAAAGGCAACATAATTATATTTAAAATGACCCAAATGGAAGTAAGATTTCATACTTCCCTCAAGGTGGTTAAAATGTTAATGATAGTAGACTGTGATAACTTATGTAGGTATGTTGTAAAACCAAGCAAACTATGCAAAGTGATATGCTAAAAATACTATGAATAAATTAAAGTGAACTCCTAAAAATTGTTCAAGTAGCCCATGGGAAGGAAAGAAAAGAGAAACAGAGAAATAAGTAAATGAAGAAAGAAACCCAAAACAAAGAAAATGGCTGTTATAAGGTCTAACAGACTAATCTTGACTTTAAATGTAAATGACCTAAATAAAACTAAAAGTCAGAGATTGTCCAAGGAGATGATCTGAGTCTGTCTACGGGAAACTCACTTCAAATGCAATGACATATGTAGGTTGAAAGTAAAAGGCTAATAGTTTCTTGCAAAACTAAGTATGTGCTCATCATATGACCCAGCAATTGCATTCTTGGGCACTTATCCAAGAGAAAAAATATTATATTCACATAAAAACCTGTATGCTCATAGCAGCATTATCTGTAATAGCAAAAAACGGAAACAACTCAATGTCATTCAATAGATGAATGGTTAAACAGACTGTGGAATTCTGCTTCCATACCATTGAATGCTACTGCAGAATAAAGAGGCAGAAACTGTCATCCATGCAGCAACTTGGATAGGCTTGTTTAGAGTGAAAAAAAAGAGTCAATTCTAAAAGGTTATGTGTGTATTATTTCATTCATACAGTGTTTTGAAGTGGCAGAATTATAGAGATGGGTAGCAAATTAGTGGTGGTCAGAAGTTGGGGTCTGAGGATAAAAGCGGCTAAGGTAACAGGCTAGCTCAGGGATTCTGGTTGTATCAAGAACCGTGCTGTATCTTGATTGTGCTGGTGATCCCACACACGCACTTAAGTGATACAATGTGATACAATTGCACATGCAGACCTGTGTGCATGTAAAAATGGTGAGATCTTAGAAGAGGTCAGTGGATTGTATCAAGGCTGATTTTCTGTTTGTGATATTGTTCTATAGCTATGCAAGGTGTCAGCATTGGGGAAAACTGAAGAGGGTCATTCAGAATCTCTATTCTAGTTTTTTTTTCAAATTGCATGTGAATCTATGATTATTGCAACATAAAAAGTTTACAAATAATAAGGAAAACATATTTTTTATTTTTATATTTAAAATACCTGGAATTGCCTAATTAATCAGTTAGGTTTTGGCCATCTCTCTATTTCTCCAGCCTCCACTGTAAATCTTCCTCTTCCCATGGCAGATACTCCCCTCAGCTGGGCTGGTGGTTGGTAAGGCGCTCTCTTATCCCTGATGCTGTAGTCCTGTCAGTCCCAGAGCTGCCCTGTTGATGTCTCTGTGAAGCAAGTTGGTGTCTTCCATCACTGCACTCATAAGGCCTTCAGCCAGTCCATGACCAGAACACATCTGGGTTCTGTATACATCCCCAAATGAAATCCCAAAATGGAGTCAGTCTCATAATAATTGTTAGCACTTTTACAAGATGCCCAGTTGTGGTATGTGCTGCCAGGGTTTGCTCACAGCCACAGTACACTATGTTCTGGAGAGATCCAGCAATCGATTGTTCTACTTACGATCTTACATTTTAAAAATCTTGGCAGAGAGAGTGATGCAATGCAAAACCCATGGAGAGTTGTACTAGCTTTGAAAATAGGTGCAGATTGATTTTAAAGTCCTCTGGCTTATCATGAGGCAGAATGGCTTTGGGAAGCTTATACTGCACTACAAAATCAAGAACCTTGGTATCTAGTTTTAGTTGGTGACTTCCTGGGTGCTCTTAGCAGGACACTCACCTCTCTGGACTGTAAGAAAATAGGACCCCCACAAATGAGATCACTTCTCTTATGATAATGCAGTCTGTGGTTCTGCAGACCCTTGAGAGCCTTCTCAAGGAATGTATTGCTCTTAAGAATTCTCAACTCTTCCAAGCCCTATTCTAGGTCTAAGGTGAAGATGAAATTACCAGTAGTCACAGTTTCCTTGCAAATAAAATTGCTAGAACCAGATTCAGTCATCTCTGGCAAGATCTGATCATCAGCGTCGTGGTGATTTTGCATGTGATGAAACCAGCTATGTGCTGGCAGCTGACACAGTAAATCGGTCTTCTGTGGGAGTAGCTTCCACAGCATGAACCTGTAAGAGTGTGCCTTCCCTCTAGATGGTAATACTTGAAGATGTGCATTACCTATAAAGCACTTTAATCAAAGTGGTTAGTCTTTGCCTTTTCCCGGGCAGTTAGGTGCAGGTCACACGAGCATGTCACGTGCGTCCCCTTCCCCGCAACTCTGGGACTAGGCAAAATGTCAGTTTGAGCATGTTTATTAGATGTCTAAGTAAAATGTTTAGCTCTCAGAAAATTATATAGATTCATTTCTATAAATATTCATTCACTCGTTTATAGATTCAGTGCTATACATATTATGAGTGAAGAACGTGAAAGGAGGCTGATCATTCTGGGGGAACCCTCAGCCAGGCTGGGCTCCTGAGACTCCACTGGGCGGTGGGGTTGGAATCGAGTCTCCTGGTTCTTCTGGGTCCCCGTGGCACAAGCTGCATCTTGGAAAAGCCTTTCTTCTGAACCTTTTCTTATTTCTCGGGCTTAGATATTTTCCTTTTATTTTTCTTTGCTTCTGAAAGACCCCAGACTCTGAAATAGCAATGTCCCCTTGCCCCCTTGTTCTGCACCAGAGTGGTCACACCAGGTGAACCCTCCCGTCCATGTGGATGGCCGTTGCCCAGTTCCTTTTCTCTGCCATTCCTGACTTCGCCAGTGCTATGGTCCTTGAACCGTTGGACAACCCCAGGCCTCAAGACCTCCAGCCTCTCCAGCCTTCTACTCCCATGGCTGGCTTGTCACAAAGATAGTGATGTGCTCAGGGCAGGGTGCAAGTTATGCAAGTTGAGACTCCTCGGAGCACTAGTCCAGCTGCTGACAAGTTCCTCCCCCGAGGGGGGGCCCTCCTGGAAAAGCCCTTCCTTTGATGCTTTGTTAGCTTTCATTCTCTCTCTCAAACTCCTAACTCTGTCTGACAACTTTACATATTTTTGGAGAACAAACAAACCTATTTTCTCTTGATTGAGCTTTAATTTGCTCTATTGTTTTACTGTTTGGTTCTGGTAGTTTATGAGAAATATCAGAATGTTTTCCTGAGGTTTATACCAAAGATAAATCCACTTGACCATGACATTAATGATGATATTTGCTATTTTGGAAAGTTGAAGAATATGTCCATCTTCATTTAAGGTCTATTGCGAGAAAACTTAGTCGAATGTCACACAAACACTTGTGTGCACTGAGAGGCAGCCAGAGCTGCTGCCTGTATCAGGCTGTGACAGCGTCAGTCCTGGGGCTTCACCTCTGTGGTGATCCACTTAGAATCATGATATCATTTCTTCTTCAGGAGTATTATCCTTTTGTATTTGGTAGCAAGTTGGGGACAGTAGTTCACATTTTATCTCAGAAGATCTTTGGTACTTAAGCATATAAATATATATGTGTGTGTACATATATGCACATACATATGCTGGGCACACATATACATGCACACACATGCAAGCACATTACATATGTATGCATACACAAATGAATGCACACACAAATATATGTACACACGCACACGTATCCACAAGCGCCTTCATACACACATGTGTATGCACACGTGCACAACACATGCACACACCTGTGCACACAGATATGTATGCACACACAGATGCACACACAAGTGTATGTACACACACAAACACACATTTATATGCACACATATATGCACACATGCATGCACAGATATATGTATGCACACACACATATGCACACAGATATACTCACATATATGTATGCCCACACATATATATGGGGCATTAAAAAAATCCCAAAATGTATTTAGAAAAAATTGTGTACTTATTCTCACATGTTTAAACTTCAGTCACCTTCAAAGTGCTCTCCGTTTGATGTAATACACGTGTCAAGATGGTTTTTCCACTACTCAGAATAGTTTTTGAACTGGTCAATTTTGACGCCTTTTAGTTATTCTGCCATTTTTTGTTTCACCTCTTCCACATCGGCAAAAGGTTTACCTTTGAGGACTTTTCATCAGGGAAACAAAAAAATGTTTCTCAGGCATGATCGGGTGAATAGGGAAGGTGGGACATGGGGGTCATGTCATTTTTTGGTCAAAAACTGCTGAACACTCAGCGTGGTGTGGGCAGGTGTGCTTGCTAATCACCCACTATGAAATGGGAAAACATGTTGAAGGAATCTCAAACAAATTTCACTGAAGCC
This sequence comes from Tarsius wallacei, assembly GCA_963574415.1. NCBI lineage: Eukaryota > Metazoa > Chordata > Mammalia > Primates > Tarsiidae > Tarsius > Tarsius wallacei. Next base: position 52,724 of record CAUYQG010032579.1, read on the forward strand.
AAACGCAGCCTCTCACAACAATGCTAGCTGGTATACTGATGCTGATGGATTCCTAGAATACTTATCTAATGGGGAAATCCTGTACTACAAGATAATACTCCAAAAGATTATCCCATTTTGGGGGGGTTTCCCTGTATGTGTGCACACATATGCGTGTGTGTGTGTGTGTGTGTGTATTTAGATATATATTTCCCCCCTGGGGAATATAGAGATAGAGTCTCAATTGCTGTGACTACCCCACCTCTACAGTGTCTAAGAAGCAGGCCAGTGCATTAAACTTCAGTGTCCAAAACTGGATTTCCCTGAGACCCTGATGCCTCATACTTTTAACAGATTAATTTTGATCCTCATTCCCTGAAGAGTTCAGTAACTCTGGAATTTGAACTTGAGCTCTCTGTGAGGAACACTGTAGACACAAACAGAAGTGAATGTGCACAGCCAGAGGACTAACAGGGACCCAGAACAGGGATTGGAGGGGCAGGGGAGGAGGGTGCTCTGCAGCCTGGCAGGATTCTATCTGCCTGGTTTTGAGTCACAGAAGAGCACATCACCCTTGGAGCACTTAGCTGTTTCCAACAGGTAAGTGGCAGCTCACGGTATCCTTACAAGTGACAGTCAGGCATCTTGAATTCTGCTTTCCCTATACAAATAACCCCGGAAGCATGCTTTTTAAAGTTCCCACACTAAAAATATTCAGGAGACGCAATTTACAAAAAAATCTCTTTCACTGCTCAAAGGCACTTTTTTTTTTTGGTGATTTATACTAAGCCCCTTAGAATGTCATATTGGTCTTTTATTAGTAACCTTGACAATATGATTAGACTCCAAAAAATGTCTACTTGTTAGTGAATAGCTTTCATTCTCTAAACTTTAAAGAGGCTACTCAGCTATGACCAAAGCAGTCTTCATTTAAAAAAAAATTGTAACAAATAAGCACAGATAGTAATAAAATATATGTTTAGATCAAGCATTCAATTAAACATAGCTAGTAACAGTTAAATAAATGTTGTAGTATAGTAAATGTATTTTAACAAATTATTTATATGCTATTTGGGCAGATGTTTTACTTTCATTTTTGGATTAGAGTTAACTTTATAATTATTTTGTTACGATGTAGAGAAAATATAATTTTTAGAAACACTTATTTTCTAGTGACAAAAGCCTTTGTCCTCTTAAATGTTATTTTCTCTTTATAATGTGTTAAATCTCATTTACATTTTGTTTGGATGTTGCCACAAATAGTGTAAAGATAAGTTGCTAAAGTTAAAAGAAGTGAGACAAAACTTGACATATTTTTACTAAAGGAAGGTAATGAAATCATTAGCTACATTAATTGAAATGCATTTTGACATTATTAATCAAACCCGAGAGACAAAAAAAGAAAAAGAAAATGAAAGAGAGCAAAGAAAGAAAAAGTCAAAATAAACAAACAGAACAAAGCGAATCTCCCAAACACCACCACCACCAGACGGAAATCAAGACTCCAAACTTTAACCTTCACGGAGTGATCTCCTTGTGCTTTTTAAAAGTCTCTAATATTTTTCTGCTGCCCCCGCCCCCAACCTCTCCACTGCCCATATGTTATTTAAATGCTGATGATCTTGTTCATGGTAATTTCGATGAACCACAGCAGACATATAATGCTTCCTCTTTTAATAGGTGCAAAGTGAGTTATTGTCACAAAGCAGATATGAAAAGAGGACGTGAAAGGGAATCTTGCCTAATCTCTGTAACGCGGGCTTGTGAGGTGCTCACATGGTCACCTGAATTATGCATGTCTATTGTGCTCAAATATCATAAATCGGGGCATGAATACCCTCCAAATCATTTTCAGTTCGTGAACATTTATATACAGAGCTCTTGAGCCCTGCAAAGACAATTAGTCATATTTGTATGCCGGAATTAATTGAGAGTGAGATGCGGGAGGCAGAAGGAGAGAACAAAGAATGCTTTTTGTCAGTTCTTCCAACTGACAGGGATAATTAGATATATGAAATTGAAATTCCTCAGCAGGGGGTTTCTGTTGACAATGAATTTTCTTTTGATTCCATTCTGTTATTCTTTTATGCTGTCATCTGTGGCAATTTGTTATTCAGCTTGAAGCTTAAAAAAGCAAAGCATTCCGCTTTTATGAGTAGATGATGTCAGTTTGTACACTGCTGGGAAATAGATATTAAATGTAATCTTTAAACTAAAAAAAAAAAGAAAAGAAAAGAAATAAAATAAATCAGTTAAAGAGACAGTGCACTGTTTACCCAGCCTGCAGAGAAGAAACTTTATAAGAAATAGTCAGAACTTGTTCAGTGGTATTTGAAGTTTTTCAAGCTCCATTAATCCGGTGCCTTGACTGCAGCTCCAACTATTCTTCTAAGAGGATGCAATTTAATGCTGGGAAACTCAAGTATGCAATGCCAAAATGGCACTAGACGTTAGCTGTTGCAGAACACTACTATTATCTTGCTTAATCTCATTTTCATTTGCCACTCCATTCTATCTGCACAATACCAAAAGCATTATTCACAGATTATCTCTCTTTTTGCTTCCATCTGAATCAAATGCTTGGACGTAGGGTATTCTTAGTAGAGGAATAGAAAGGAAGCCTTAGTCCGACCCCCGAAAATATGGTCTGCATGTGTTATTTATCCAGGCTGACTGGTAAACTTGATTGAGGATGTTTAACACATTGGACTTCAAGGTACTGACCATTTAGCCTGAAGCTCATCGACTCCTGGGATCTTTTCATCTGCAGGGAAAGCATGCCTTGATGCTGGTAACTCAGACCTAGTCCACACATCACTACTCTGACTCAAACTACTTTTGTGACTTGTGAGCAAGATTTTCACCCACTTGAACCTTTCCCCCTCATCCACAAGAGGTCATTTGAAGAGCTAACTCTCACTGCCTCTGTGAGGGAGGAGTTAGCATAATGCCTGGTGTGTAGCAGGTATGTCTTAAAAGTTAGGTTCCTGCTACCTACCCTAGTGTGGATACCATTACCTTTCTTAGCCTTTAATTAATTATTTTGTGAGTTCTGCTCCCACCCACTCATTTTTTTTTTGAGTTGGAGTTTCATTCTGCCCCCCAGGCTGGAGTGCAGTGGCACACTCACGGCCATCCCGGTGTCGACATGCTAGGCTCTGGCGATCCTACCGCTTCAACCTTCCAAGTAGCCAGAACTACAGGTGCACGCTATTTCGCCTGGCTAAACCACCCACTCATTCTTTTTTTGTTTGTTTGTTTTTTTAAATATTTAATGGTATTTATTAAGCACCTATGCTTTGCCAAGCACTGTGCTACATGGGATCATTTCATCTTCATGAACTTTATTTATTTATTCATTTATTTGTTTGTTTGAATCGGGGTCTCACTCTGTCACCCAGGCTGCAGTGCAGTGATATGCTCACAGTTCACTGTAGCCTCAACCTCTTGGGCTCAGGTGAACCTCCCACCTTGGCCTCCCAAAGTGCTAGGATTACAGGCATGAGCCACAGCGCCCAGCCTTCATGAATTTATGATAAACAGGTTACCACCATTCTTTCCTTCCTTTCTTCTCTTTGTATCTTCCTTTCTTTATCCCTTCCTTCCTTCTTCCCTTCCTCCCTTCATCCCTCCCTGAATAATTCAGCCAGAAAGTATTGACAGGATGTCCATTTGTATACCTAATCCTGAATTGTACCCCACATCTTAAAAAAGTATTGACAGTTTTCCTTCCCCTTTCCTCCCATTTGAGGCAGAAGAGGCACCCACTCATTCTTAAAGCATGCATGTTGAGCTTCTAAGCCTGAGATGCATCCTGGGGATGGAGCAGTGAAGAGGTAACGGTGATTCTGGTGGTCTTGGTGCTGCTCAGAGTGTGTTGTGGTGCTCCTGAGTACACTTCCTGTGCAGCTGCATCCAAACTGCCAGCGAGATGTGTTTGAACACAGTTTCTCAGACCCATTACCAGATCTGCAGAATCAGGATTTTGGGGTAGGACACAGAAGTCTGAATCCCATCAGCTGCCCAGGTGGCTTGTGGGTGTATCAAAGTGTGAGCATCATTCACTCTTGGCAGGTGCCTGAGACTCTTGAGAAGTATCTGGGATTGAAGAATAAATCCCTGCTTCATCACTAATTTTCTACGCTGCTGCAAGTCAGACCCATTCCTTGCTTGCTTCCTTTCCCTTCATTGAAATGTTCATGCCAGAGTAGACATTTGTCAGAGAACCTTGGTTGCTCTGTGGGTACAGATGCCACTGAAGGAACACACTTTGGAATGGTGGCACCTTCGGGGGCATGAATGAAGTCACTTCTGCAGGTGGACGTGGTCTACAGTCAAGGACAATTCAAACAGCTGCAAGCGTGCTGAGGACAGATTGGAATCTGGAAGACAGGGATCATGGTCCAAGCAGTGGGGTGTGTGCATATGCATAGGTGACACCTGTCGGAGGTTAGAGTTGAGGAGTGGACGTAGTCACATGTTGGTTCCCATTTCAGAGTCACAATCATGGAGTGAGTCATCCTTAGATATGATGTTCTGTGTTCTTCTTAGACGCCTATCAGCACACGTCTCATGGATTCTGCAAATACAATATAAACAGTTTGCCTATTTCTGCTTTTTCCTTTTCCTTCCTGCTTGTGGTTTCCATGAAGCCTCAAGTTCCTCCTGCCTGGGTTGTCCCCTTCATCCGTCTCCAGTCTCCTCAGAGCTTGGATGATTTGTTTCCCTGAAACCAAAGTTCCTTAATTAAAAGCAGCATCCTGGTGACAGAATTAAAAAGAACAACAGCACAAAAATGTAATTTTCTTCAAAAACAAAACTCTCATGAGGTGTTGGCCCACACCATATTCCAACCTGCCACGGTGCATGTAAATATGCCATGTGGACCCTCCCAGAAGGAGGCGGTTCTGAGTCCAAAGGGCCTCATTTCACCAAGAAAACATTTTGTGCAAATCAAAGGAGAGAAGGCTGAGAGAAGGGGAAGGTCACCCATTTATGCAAGACACAGTCAAGACAGAAACCCAAGGCTGGAAAAGTATTCTGTGGAAGGATTTGCTAAATTTAAAGCCAGAAGACAAGCCATATCTTTTTAAAATGAGGTACACTGAAGATCAATGTTGACCCACCTACCTGGTGTAAATTTCTTTACATACCTGATCAAAATCTTTGGACTTCTTCAGAGATGAGTTGTTGTTGCTTTGCTTTGTTTTTTAGCCGCACAACCTGGAGTTTCAGAGATTTGGGTAGGTGGAAGACAATGGCCTTGAGAAATAACAATTTCCTTTTTTTTCAGTTGGAGTCTCACTCTGTCACCCAGACTGGAGTGCAGTGGCCTCTCCCGACCACCGCAGCCTCGACCTGCTGGGCTCCGGCGATCCTTCCGCTTCAGCCTTCCAAGTAGCTGGAACTACAGGCGCGCGCTACCATGCCCGGTTAATTTTTTTGATTTATTGTAGAGATGAGGTCTCGCCAAGTTGCCCAGGCGGGTCTCGAACCCGCGGGCTCAGGAAATCCACTCACCTCAGCCTCCCAAAGTGCGGGATTACAGGCTGAGCCACTGGGCCCAGCAAGAAATAACGATTTTCTAGGCGGTTGTTTCTAGTCACCAGGGGGGGAATGCAGGTGGTGGGAAACTGGGTCCATCTGCTGTCATTCCTGAAGCGACACCACAAACTTGTTTACCATTGATGCTGGCCAGGATCTTGTGTTAAAGCTTATGGAACCACCATTAGCTTAACAAACATTTACACCTAACGTGCCTACTGTGTGCCTGGTGATCATAATAGACTTGGGATATCTAGTGTGGGTTTAATCACATATTCACAAAAAATCATTTTGAGGTAAGTACCACACTTAAGCCCCTCTAAGAAGAGCATGGTGGCTTGGGTCTAAGTCAGCTAGCATTTGGGCTATAAAATAGTTATTATCTGTTCAACAACAGTCAGAATTGTAACACTTTTGACCTTACCTGTCGCAGGTCAGACCGTTGAAAGGAGGATACCATCTAGATGATCATAAAGGTCTGGTCCATGGATGGACTGATCAATAGAAAAATAGTTGGGATTATCCACCCCAGAGAAGAGAACGCCAAATGATGATTTAATGATAATCTCCTATACGCTACAAAGAACAGTTTTGTAAATATCTTCCATAATAGAACAGGGACATTTTTACTTAAATTTTAGCAAAGAAAGGTACTTTGAAGAATGTCTTGTCAGCACCAGAAGGATGGCTATGCGTATGCGGATGCTCATAGAAGGCACATGGGACACAGCAATTCACAGTGAGGAGAAGGGCCCTGTCCCCAGAGGCTCCTTGTCTAATGTGCGAGACCAACCTGGGACAAAGAGAACCCACAGAGCAGGAGACCTGCTGCCCTCGCCCCATGCTCAGAGTCACACTGGGGGCAGAAGAAGATATCTAAAAGCCTCTCAGTGGCAGGAAGCTTCTCTAAAGAGCTAATGTCTAGGACTTGTTGGTTTGGTTGGAACTGGATGTTAAAATGTTTTAAAATAGAGAGAAAGAGGCCAGGACTGATAAGGACATCGGTGGTCCTGGGCCTGGTGGACTGGACTGGCATCAGGCTAGAGGCTAACCCACCGTCAGACTCAGAGGAGACAGACTGAGAGGCAGATCCAGGCAGAGCTGCCAGGGAGAGAGGAAAGGGGGCAGGATCCCAAGGGGCCATGGGAGTGCTGCTGTGACCACCCTCAGCAGGCACGTATTCTGTGTGCTTGGTGTGCCATCAGATTGACCAACTGTCCTAGAGCTCTTGATGTTGGTAACAAAGCGGTTAAGGCAGATAGTCTTGTCTTAATCTTTCAGAAGAGAACATGGGAGCTTGAAATTAAATATGTTGCGCTAGTTCACACAACTCATTGGGGTTTTCCTCCCAAGGCTGCCCCGTCTTAAAGCCAATGTCTAAACAGTGGAATCAACACAATCCTGAGAAGGCAAAATTAGCAGGTCTGCAAAGTGGGGAAGGAACAATTCTGAAGTGAAACCTTCCATGGGGTGTCAAAGTGGAAAGGGCAGGGCTCAGGAGATGCTGGGCTCGAGCTCCTGAGGTGGTGCCATATGGCATGGTCAGGGAGACATGGGGCTGGAGCTCCTGAGATGGTAATGTGTGGCAGGTTCAGGAAGATGTGGACTGGAGCTCCTGACATGGTGCCATGGCAGGGTCAGGGAGATGTGGTCTGGAGCTCTGAGTCAGTGAGATGGGATTAGAGCTCCTGAGATGGTGCTGCATGGCAGGGTCAGGGAGACAAGCTGGTGTTTCTGAGATAGTGCTGCATGACCGGGGTGAGGGAGACATGGGGTTGGAGTTCCTGAGATGGTGCCATGTGACAGAGTCAGGGAGACACATACTAGAACTCTTGTGGTGGTACTGCGTGGCAGAGTCAGGGAGATGTGGGTCTTGAATTCCCGAGATGGTGCTGTGTAGCTGGGCATGGTCAGCTCCAACTGCAATGGAGGCTTGTGCCATGGTCAGAACTCCTGGATGACCACTTCCACTCCCTCTGGAGGAGCAGCTGGGTTCCAATTTTCTAGTAAGAAAATATCACGTTGCACCAAATGAAATTCCAGCATTCAAATTAGAAATCATCTGTGACTGGTATTCACACTGGACGTCAAACACTGTTTATCTCTGGAATTTTTCTCCAGAGATAGAGTCATGTAAAGACATTAGCTTATAAAGATTTTTTTCTATTGTTTAAACAAATTATTACCCATTCATATATCCTCTCATGACAAACCAAAATGAAAAAATAAAAAGTCAAGTTCAGTCACCACTATGTAAAATATTGGAGTTGGAAGTTTTATCATACCAAATTCTCTATTGGGGTTATTCAGTGTTGTGTCTAGGAGACTGGTCCTTTTGAGTAAAATCCCAAAGAATTAACCTGTAGGTTTGAGCCATGCTTAACTCTGGCTTTCTTTACCAAACAACAGAATGCTAAAAATAGAGTTAAGTCGACCAAGCTTAGTTCAATGGCCATGTTTTGACCTTGCCCATGTTGTTTTACTGTTACCTGGGCTGTAGTAAGTTTATGGTTGCCTGTTTCAACCGTGTCCTATACTCTGCTAAGATGCAGACATAGATGAAACCACTCAAGGGCGTTCTCATGTAGATGCCGCCAAGTTCAGTGAGCTTAGACATCATAAAAATAACTTTGATATTTCTTTTTGACTCTTCTAATCCAACTTTCCACTCTCAATATGCAGACAGTTAAAAACAGGTTATGAACTTTTAAAAAGTTTTACCTTTGAGAACTTTGAGTCTCATACTATCGGGGGGCTCCTTCTCCTCCCTGAGTCTGGGCTGGGCACTTACCCAATCGCTGCTCCCTCCCCTACCCCATGCTTCCATAGCTGCCCTGGTGAAACCCTTGATGGTCTCACCCAGGAGAGGACATTTTCCTTCAGGAAAGGGGCTATTTCTTGACAATTATTTTGCTCCCAGAGTGAAGCATAAAGTGAGAAGCCTAGTAGGTCCTCAGTACATAATTATGAAATGACTTAAGATTTAAGAATTCTGGCTATTTAAACTCAAGAAACATGCTGACACCTTGGGTGCAAAGCACTGTGTTAGGCACACTGACCGGCAGAAGTGGCAGCTGACACTTCTCTAGGGAGCCCAAGTTGCTTAAAATTGAAGTAGAATGTGTCTGAAGTGATTATCAGGGTGCAAAACTCATTCTGTGGTGTTGAACGGGTATGGATCCTGACCCTGCAGGCGACAGGTATTTAGGGCTAGGGCAGCATGTTCATGGACATGGCTCCCGGAGCCGCTGGAGTCCCTGATCCTGCAGGCGATGGGTGCTTAGAGCTAGTGCAGTGTGTTGTATGGATGTGGCTTCTGGAATCCCAGACCCTGCAGGCAACAGGTGTTTAGGGTTAGTGCAGCATGCTGCATAGACACGGCTCCTGGAGCCCCTGACCCCGCAGGTGATGAGTGCTTAGGGCTAGTACAGCTGACAGGTGCTTGGAGCTAGTGCAGGTGACAGGTGCTTGGGGATAGTGCAGGTGACAGGTGCTTGGGCTATTGCAGCGGGCCCCCTTTCTTTCACTGCCCTACCAACACAGTGCTCAGCACATGCAACCGTGAAGAGGTTAGGATTCCCTGAACACTAGTAAAAACCTCAGAAATGGCAAAAGATACCCTAACTGTGAACTTTTCATGGAACTGTACTTTTGGAAACAATAAGCTCTAACTTAGATAAAGACGTTATTTTAAATTTTAGGTAATTTGTTCCACTGTTCACCTAACTGCCAAGATACTCCAGTAATTATCTTCATTTAAGATTCTGCTTTAGAATAATTTTCCCATTTCAAACACCCTGAGATTGGCCACCAGACAGACGGTACAGAGTGTTGGTCGACTTTGGGGATAACTTAGTCAACTTCCTTAAACAGGAATGGCACACAGCAATGTTATCACAATATTTTAATGGTGGTATTATCTATAATGTGAGGTATGTGAGTGGTTTTAGATGGAAGTCAGCTCTAATCATTTATTATTTTATAAAGGAGAAAATTTGGCTTGGAAATTCTGATCCTGGGAAGTATTAGAAATCCCTGGAAGAAAAACTGCATCCCATGGTCTCTTGAAAGTCTTGTGTAGTAAGGAAATATTCCACATGTGTTTTGCAACCCTTTGTCCAGAGGTTCTGTATCTTAGAATTGTAGAAATGCATGAGAAACATGTCTCAAATGGGTTTTCCTGGCCCAGCCACAGGTGTGAGTTCAGGAAACCTGGGGCAGGTCAGCAAACTCATTTTAAACAAGCAACCAGAACGGTTCTGATGTGGGGTGTCTGTGTGCAGGACACACTGGCTGGTTCGTTCATCCAGTCCTACTGATGGCCCACTGGGGCTCAGTATTGGGAATTCCGAGCCACTGGGTTCTGTGCTGGGATGCGCTGGAGTGAGGAGGCTCTGGGCATGGGTCTCAAGGAGGCCCCATGATCCACCCTGGTGATCTGAGCTCTTCCACTGAACAGCACACCTGACTCACATGGTCCCATGTCCTGTGGAGCCATGTGCTTGGATCCAGGTATTTTATAGTCCCCTGTGTACTCTTTGAGGCCGTACAGTGATGTCTCATCTTTATTTATCTACTTATTTAAGGATCTGTAGAAAGAACAATACATAGCTTTACCAAAATTAGAAGGGGCTTTATAGTTGCCATGAAACGATCTCTTAGGTAATACCAGCTAAAAACAGCAAGATTTAGAACAGTGTGCAGAATTTGTTGCCCTTACATGAAACCTAAAGAAAGTTAAAAGAGGACTCCAGGGTGCATCTGTTGCTATGTCCTAGAGTATTTCTAGAGGGGGCACAGGACACTGTCATTGCTGACTTCCTCTGGGGAGGGAGGTGGGAGGCCAGCAAACAGGTGGGGAGACAGACTTCACTGGACAACTGTTTTTGAAATATGTAAATTTTTTAAAAGGCTAAATAAAAGATTTAAAAAGACAAGAAAGTCATATTATTCAGAACAACTTATTACAAATAATGAAGCCTTCTGATGTCCTTCATGGGTGGGGCGTTTTACAGGTGTTCATAGCTAGGGCAATATAGGCTGGGCGAGGAATGGTATGGACCAATTATTCTGTTGACTTGATTTGGTTTGATAGGACAATGCCTTTTAAAAAATCATATTGTCAACACCTAGTCTCCTAAAAATAGTTCAAAAGACTAACTCAATTCCTTTCTTTCTCAGTGGGATTATATTTTTAGTGGTAAAATTTTTATAGTAGTGAAGAAAATTATACGAAAGCACGTTTTTCTTCCTCTAGTGTTTAATCATCATGAAAAAGTCAGAGAACATTTTCACTTCTAAATATTTTTAGTTTCATTGCCCTGTTAGTAGCATGGAAGATACCTAGTAAAGAATCCAGACACTTAAAACCACACCTTCAGGAGTTTTCATGCTTTTTCAGAGAAGAACATTTGCAGACACTCTCTTGAAGTTCTTCTGTTGGTAATCCGCACATTATTTTTTTCCTAAAGTTTGTCCAGGTGAGAAAAAAACCCAAATACTAAGGTTATCCAGGCATAGGACTACCAGCAGTGGGAGAGAGGAAGTGGGTCTGAATTTTCTCCCTACCCTGTACCTAAAGCCATGCCTTGTGCCCTGCAGATAGTAAACAACAAGTAATGTTTATTAGAGGAATAAATAAATTCCTTGCTTTGATGTGCCTCAGAGAACTCGCAAGTAATGTCTGGTTGACTCTATTTTAAACTGAGACATTCACCTTATCCCTGTCTGACATCATTTATGTTTTGACTTCATTTGCTCTCATACACTTGTGTGAAGTGCCTACTGTGCGACAGCCTTGGGGAGTGGACCCTGAACAAATGTCCTAGCACACATGGTGCTGTAGAAACAGATTCCTCCACAAGTTGTAATCATTACTTTCCAGTCCTGTTTTCTGCCTCTGATTCTAAAACTGTCTTCTGCCATCGTGTGAGATGCACATGGAGGTTATGTTCAGATTCCAAGTGCACCCTTCAGACTTATTTCCTTCCCCTGGAGAGCCCTGCCCTCAGGAACCACGATCTCTGCCGTCTGTGTTTGTTTTCCAACATTACCCCCACAGACAAAATAGCTGTTCACAGACTTCTTCTGAAGAGCAAAGCATATGACGAGTGCATGGCTGCTCTGCTGTGGGAGCCATGTTACTTAGGGTCTTTCTTCTCAAGCCCAGCACTGCCTGTGAGAGAATGGCCTACCAGGTCCCCAAGTGCCATCATCAGCCTTGGTAACAAGGCAGAGGCTCAAAGTGTAGTCTTTATTCCTGGTCTATTTTTCCTTTTTACATTTTATTATTTTGTTTTTATTTTTAGAGATGGAATCTCGCTTATGACACCCAGGCTGGTCTTGAACTCTTATCTTCCAGGGCTCTGGTCTCGGCCTCCCAAGGATTGCAAGCATGACCCACCACGTGTGGCCTCTGGTCTGTTTTTCTCAGAAGAGCGAGTCTTCTGCCTGCCTCCCACTGGAAGACGGAGGTGCTCAAGCGTCCTTCCTGGACCATATCCCTGGTTATACTGTGTTCTCTTTATCTGCATTTCTGGCTTCCGTTATGGAGAAGATTAAGTGTACTCATTGGCACAAGACATTTAGTGTTAGTCAAACTGTATCTTTCCATCGCTCTTATTTTATTGCTTTCTTGAACAGAACCACTATCCAGCTTGATATGCTGTTCCCAAACCCCCCTCAGGTTGAGGATTTCACGAACTGAATCTGTATAACATTGTCATGGGTACTTCTGGGAAAAGGTATGAAGACCAATGTCCCTAGCATGTTCCATGGAAACTCGGTGCATTGTTGGTTCATCCGCAAGATTTGCCGTGTCCCCAGGGCCTGTAATCTGGGAACAGGATGATGGGTTCAGAAGGAACATGAGTCTTGTTATGTAGACACCTTGAAGAGAAAAAGCAAAGCTTCCCTTTTACACATCGGCCTTTCTACTGTGGGCCAGTTGAGCGTGGTGTGTGCAGTTGTGCACACATGAGTACATGTGTGTGCATGTTCACACAACAGCTGCCATAACTGGATCATAAGTGGCTTGAAGGCAGGTGACCATCAGAAAATGAGTCCCAGTACTGACGCCTGATGCATTCACGCATGAATCTGGTGCTTTGGGTGTGATGCCCACGTGCCCAGCTCTTGTCTGCTCACTTGCGAATATGCATGGGGATGCACACCTGCCATGTACCTCATGACCCTTACTTTTATGCTTTGGGTGAGTGTGAGGAAGTCCCCTGAGGAAACCAGGTATACATGATTTCAGCTTCTGGGCCAAGAGTCCCCTTCAGAGGTTGGGAAAGTTTTCTCTTAAGAAATTGATGTCCAAAATAATCCGAAAATTTGTATTAGACTCCTCTCAGGTGGGTCTTGCTGTGCTGTCCCTGTTTATCACCTCCCATGTCCTGTCCCTGTGTGTCACCTCCCATGGCCTGTCCCTGAGTGTCACGTTCCATGGCCCGTAGTTGCATGTCACCTCTCATGACCTGTTCCTGCATGTCACCTTCCACGGTCGTGTGTTGCACCTTCAAGAGACCACTCTACACCTGTAAACTTGGTTTCCTGAAGGGCTCAGTGATGGGGCAGGTGTCCTAGGCCATACACCCACCTCTGCAGCTTCTCTGCTGAGGGCTGTTTCTGGACCCGCATATCTCACACCTGACCCCATGAGAGTGGGTCCAACACTGAGACTGAGGTGATGGCTGAGTCTCTTGGTAAGGGCAGCAAAGCCATACCCAGAGCATGCATCAGTCCTGATTGGGATGAAATGGTGCCTTCAGGTGGGACAGTTCCCACAAAAGCGTCCTGCTAAGAAGTGGCTGGTTAGACCCCTCCAAAGATGGTTCTGTGCTGGGGCTTGGAGCTGGAGACTTGGAGTGGGTCTTGTTGATGGTGGGTTGGGCATCCTGCAGTGGTGGTGGCTTGCAAGCCTCGGGAAGTGAGCCTGTGCCAGGGCCTGCGTGTGGCCCCATTGCTGTTGCCAAGGCGTGTCTTGGCATCACTGCATGGCCCATCTTCCTGTCCAACCTACAGATCCTCCATCTGGTGGGCGCTTCCTGCTATCCCCTTGGGATGGGTCTCTTATTCTCACATATTGATTTAATGGGTTGACCAGCAGATCTGTCATTCTGTCTCCTCAGTGAATTGACACTTGTTGCAGCCCCCAATTCTGCGATCTTTGTATTTACTATTTTCCTCACACTTCTGAGATTCCAGAGCTATTGTCCTGCCCATCCCAAACCACTCTACCACAGTGGAGTCCCAGCAAATTTCCTGTTACCTGTGCCAGGGCCTGCCAGTGTTCTGCACAGCCCAGGGGAGGGTTCTGTCTGGGGACCTGCTTCCTGGGACACTCCATCCTCCACTCTCAGGCTGGTTCACAGAAGCAGGACTCTGCCTGGAGTGATGTACTGAGGGTGTGTCCCAGGTTGACGGAGGAGAGGAAGGACATTCTCCACTGGGGACCAGCTGGAGTTCTTTCTCCTCCAGGGACATAAGGCCCCAGTCACATGTGGTGTTAGCCCCACCCTGGTCAAGGGGGCTGTCCTTTGTCCCCCTGTGTCATTGTCAGTTGGAGTTGCTACAACAGAATATAGTATACTGGGTGACTTATGGACAAGAGAAATGTTTTTCCTATGTGCTGGATGTCCAAGATCAGGGTATTGGCAGACCTGTGTCTGGAAGACTGCTTCCTGGTTCATAGATGACATCTTCTTGCTGTGTCTTCACCTGGTGGAAGGAGCCAGGGGGTCTTTTCCATAAGGGCACTGATTCCATTCTCGAGAGTTCCACCCTCATGACCTTATCACCTCCCGGAGCCCCTGCCTCCTTATACCTTCACCTTGGGGGTGACAATTTCAACATATGAGTTTTGGGGGGACATAGACATTTAGACCACAGCACCTGTCATGGCGACTCATTTGCTGGCATTGGCTGGGGTAGAAGGTGAGGCTTGCAGCTTCCTGGGGTGGTTTCCGTGTGAGCAAGTTGCTTTTCCAAGAGGTCGGCCAGCATCATGGCTTTGGGGGTGTCCCTAACACACCCAGGAGGACAGGGGACACTGGTGAAGCTATTGCAGGCTCTCTTAGGATTTGGGGGAAACTGACAGGTAAAATTTGTCTGCAAGTCACTCTTGGCTGGGCATGCAGGTCCCAGATGTGTGCCCATGTGTGGGACAGGTAATGTTTGGTATGAGGAGAGAGGGGTGTCCTTTTGGTAAAACCAAGCCACACACTACATGGTCAGTGCCGTCTCAGTCAGGGGAGGACCCATGGGAAGGCCTGACATGAGAGGGAGAGAATATTTCAAGCACAGTCCCGTTCATGGTGCCAGGAGAGGAGAGTGTGAAAGATCAGCACTCCATTTCTGGGAGAGACACTGAAGATACTCCCACATTGCTGTAACTTGTAGTGTATGTGTCTCTGTCTGACCTCGGACCTCAGAAGAGCACTACATAGCCGAAAAGACAAAGTGCTGGGCCCCTCGGTCAAGGTTTTGGACTGACTCTCCTGCCCAGCAGTGCAGTGAGTGGTCCTGCATTAGCTACTTTGTCTGGAAATTGTGATCATGGTTGTGACTTCTCTCAGTGGTTCCAGGTAGCCCGTACCCTATGGTCAAGGCAGTTTTCCTGATAGATAAGTAAACTCACGTCCCCGCCGACTGCAAGTTTGACTCTCCACCATTCAAAGGAAGAGTGATGGCAGGCGTCCACCGTAAGGGATACACTTAATCTGGAAGACATACTTTGCTGTTACAAAGAGGTCAGAAGCACTTCATTAAAAATATATGGTCAAAAGAAAAGAACCAATTATCGTTCACATGATACGAGTGATCAATATAATTAAGAAATGCACTCTCAATAAAAAGACTCATGAACAGTATATCCCAGCAGAGCTGATATTGTATGGGCTCATCAAATATTTACCAAGTGTCAAGGCACAGTGCTAGATGCTACAGAATGTACTAAGTATATTTCATTGCTATGGAGTCTTGCACAATACTATAATTATGCCCAATGAAAGAAGGTGTGGCCGGCACTACCACTGGGGTCAAAAAACCAGCTCTAGATATTCAGACGAGGGTTCCCCAAGTATTCTTATTTCTGTGCCAAGTAGTCAATCTGATGCATTGAGTCGCTGAGATTTAGGAAATACCTATGATACATCATTCTGGCCACCAAATCAAGCTCCTTGTTTTCAAAAAAAAAAAAATCTTCCCTTTTCTTTCTCCTTCTGCTTTGGGATCAAGAGAGATTGAAAGCGTGCTCTATCACTTTCTTCTATATAAACCAGCCATGGAGATTTATTCCCCCAAGGAAAGCATCAATGTTTGTTTTTCTGTTTGTTCTTGTTTTCTTTTTTTGAGTTGGAGTTTTACTCTGTCGCCTGGGCTGGAGGGCAGTGGCACTCTCACGGCCACTCCAGTGTTGATCTGCTGGGCTCAGGTGATTCTCCCACC
>CAUYQG010032584.1:0-14394 GCA_963574415.1 Tarsius wallacei
TTGATTAAAATTTTTCCCAACACGAGGTTTTTCCGTTTTTGTTTTTTAAAAAATTTCCTTCCACCCACCCCCCCTTTTACCTTAATTTCCTTGTAAAAAAAAGGAAGCCTTCGGGGTTCTCTCTCTCTATCCCCCCCCCCCCCCCCCCCCCATCTATCTCTTTCTTCTTTTTCTTTTTCTTTTTGGACATTTTGGTGGCGGAGAAGTTACACGTGCAGTTAGTGGGGCGGGGGAGATAGAGAGAGAGAAGCCAGAAGGCTTCCTTTGTTTTCCAAGGAAATTCAGGTAAAAGGAGGGGTGGAGGAGAGGATATTTTTGACTCTCCTCACAATCCAGACGTAGGAAAGAAAAAAGGATTTCCTTTGGGCTGCTGCCACGACTCTGATCTTTTATGCCGATAAAATATTTCCTTCTTAAAAAAAAAGTTCTGGGAAAAATCATGCCACTTCAGCTTGGAGGCTAAACCTACTCTAACTTTCGTCTAAAACAAAAAACAAAGCAAAACGAAAACCCATCAGAATGAAAGGTTTGCTTCTCTTTCACCGATTTTCTTCCTAACAGTTCAGTTCAGGTCTTGCCACCACGAGCGAGCTGGGACCGCAGCGTACTTTGGAGGATGGAGGGGGAAAAGGACTACAGGATCCAGAGGTCTTTGGAAACTCCAGCAGCTCCAAGCTTGTTGGCTACTACGGTTTCCCTGAGGAGTGACGCTGCGAAAACAAACCCTGATTGGTCAAGCCGGAGCTGACTTCTCCATTTATGGACAGATTGCCCGGCCCGAGCCGAGGCTCTGCCAGAGGAGTAGGGATTAAGTGGCCGAAGAAAAGAGGAGCGAGGCAGGGGAGCTGGGCAGACGCGCCAAGCGCTCCGGACTCCCCCAGGCAGGCAGCGAGCGCGGGGTCCCAGTGGACTCCTGCCCTGCGCAGCATGCACCGCGTCTGCTGAGTGGCCCCGGGTCGCCCTCACCTAGCGCCGCCGATCCCGCCTGGATGGAGTCCCCCCTGGGTTCCCATTGGCTCCTGTGAGTGCTTGGGTGTCCTGTGAGCCTGTTTCTGGCGAGGGGGACCAACTTTTGAAGTTCGCCCAGCACACTGCGTTCCAGCCCCAGCTCCCCGGCAGCCGGACCGGGCGGAGGCGCGACCGCGGCGCGAGTCACCATGGTGAGTTGGCTCCGCCGCGCGCCCCGGGACGCCTGAGCCTGGGACGGGGCAGGAAGCCCCGGCGCGAGGCACCCACCTTGGGCGCGCTGCCCGGGCCAGGGGTGGAGAAGGTGGACGCGGGAGCCGGCACGTCGCGAGCTTTCGTTTCCTGCCCCTTTCAGTTCACCCGGCGGGGCACAGGGAGCGAGGGGCCAAGGAAAACTTTCTTTCAAGTCGCTTTCCGCGTCGCCAAACTTTGTGGCCGGGTTGCTATGGCTGCCAGCTGTCGGAAGCCAGGGTGTGGGCACGTCTGCGAAAGGGGGTCCCTTTCTTCCTGCCGGGAAGTTGGGGGCAGCCGACCGGGGACCCTCCCTCCCAGCGCGGGCACCCTCGGGGCCGCTCCCTCCCCCACCCCCTGCTCCTCTCCGGGTGCCCGCAGCTGTCCCGCCTGGCATCGGCGCGCCCGCGGGGGCCGCCCCGGCCTGCCCTGGCGAGAGGCGCGCGGGCCGCACAAAGGCGGGCGGGGGCACCAGGTAGGGCGAGCACCTGGCGGAGCGCAGGCTGCGGAGAGCGACAGCGACCCGGCGCAGGCTCGAGCCACGCCGGCCTGGACCTGGAGGGGAGCCGTTCCCGAGCAAGCGCCTCCCCTTCAGGACCCCACCTAGCGCGAGGCGACCGGGGCTTCTCGGGGGTGCAGGGAACGCTTCGCACGGGAAGAAGCCCCCAAGTTCCTTGCTGCTTCCCCGTGGCACTTTGGGAATATATGGAAGTGGCCGCCTCTTTTCTGACTTGTGTCTTTTCCGCCACCCCAACTCCCCAGCCCAGCGACACTCCTCCTCCCTCCCTCTACATAACCTTAGCCACCTCCCTTGGGCTTTGGTGCGGTGTACTTTTCCTTCCAAGGCACAAAAGCAAGGATTCTATTTTGAAGAGATTGGCAGTCCATCAGAAGAAAAAAATAGTTCATAGTTTCCACACTTGCTTCTCTTCAAATGATCCTGTTTAGGTGGATGAACTAGTCCTCGGTTGGTTGGTTTGTTAATGATTGTGAAAGTGGAGCTAAGTCAAAATAATAACCCACACAAGCACTAACTTAAACAACTATATTCTGCGTGGCCAGCCTGAAGGACTTATATACAAAGCTCAGAAGCAGCCCTTGACCCGGTGCTGTTTATGCAAAATAATGATTAAAAACAAGCAACAACAACAAAACCTTTTTTTTTTTTTTTTTGAGTTGGCGTCTAACTCTGTCGCCCAGACTGGAGTGCAGTGACCGCTCCCTGCCACTGCAGCCTCGACCAGCTGGGCTCTGGCGACCCTTCTGCCTCAGCCTTCCAATAGCCGAAACTACAGGGGCCCGCTACCACGCCTGGCTGATTTTTTTTTTTTTTTGATTTATTGTAGAGATGAGGTCTCACCAAGTTGCCCAGGCGGGTCTCAAACCCGTGGACTCCGACAATCCACTCACCTCAGCCTCCCAAAGCGCGGGATTACAGGCTGAGCGACCGAGCCCGGCTTAACAAAACCTTTAAGGGCATCCTGGACCAAAGGGTTTTCTTTTCACATAATGCCAAAACATGTCACCCTTACCCCTATCTAAGAGAGTATCTTATCTGTAAATAAATATCCTTTTCCAATTGCAAGATTTGATAACTCAGTCTGCCCCATATTATTTTGGAAACCCCCTGCAGAGAACCACTGGTAGTGGGCATGTTTAGGTGAAGCTACTTCACTGGGTGTCTGGCCATTGAATGTAAGCAATGTGATAGTCTTAGTACTTGAGAATTGCTGTAATTATTTTCCGTGGTTCAATATTTCTAAAAAAAAAAAATCAATGTGTTTAATGTCAAGAGCTTAAAGAATCTTACTGCATTTAAATACTTGAGTGGTATCTTGAAAAAATTAACTTCCTCTCAGTGAAACTCAATCTTTCATGCTGAGAAGGCTAAAAAAAATGGCCTAGGATGACTTTTTTGGCCACCTGGGAAACACTGCTCAATTCCGCCTCATTGCAGATGAAGTTGGTCAAATGTATACGGAGGAGGCATGTTCTAAGGGAGAAAGGTTTTCAGAGTTGGTCTATCCGAGGACAGGGTATGACTTACCTATTGATGGGCTCCCTGCCATCAGCACAGATGGGCATGTTGTGTGCTGCCAGGCGACTATCTTTGCATCAGATACGGTTGCTGAGACCACAGTTCACTGATGGAAAAGTTGAAACAGCTGGCTGTCTTGAAATAGGAGAAGTGCCATTGATAGATCTCCTGGATCCAGAGTAATTTGGCCAAAATGAATCATTTCTTTCCTGACTTGAAAAATTATCTGTTAATTAGATGTGTGAAGTTGCCTTAGAACAGAGCACCAACATCTTAAATAACCAGAAATCCACATTGTACTATTGAATGTTTATATAAGATTCTGCCAAGCCAAGTGAAACTTCATTTTGTGTTCCACATCTGTCTAGGCCTGCCCAGTAGTATCCCTCAGCTGCTTGGAACAGGAAGGGAAGGGACATTACCTTCAGTGGGTGTGCCTGAGAATCATATTGGAGAACGTAATTCATCAGTAGGCCCTTGGCCAGGCTGTAGACAGAGCACCTGTACTATGAATTTCTCTCTCTCTCTTTCTCTTTCTCTGTCTCTGTCTCTCTCTCTCTCTCTGTCTCTCTCTCTGTATGTGTGTGGGGTCGGTCTTTTTTTTTTTTTTGAGTTGGAGTCTTACTCTGTCTCCCAGACTGGAGTGCGGTGGCATGCTCCCAGCCACCGCAGCCTCGACCTGCTGAGCTAAGAAGCCTGGTAGCATATTGGGAAGGCTTTCCATTTATACCCAAGGCCCTGCCAAAACTCATTCAGTTGTGACTCATAGGAAGATTGCCATCTTCTGACTCATGAATAAAATGTCCAGTTTGTAGTTCACCTCCTGTCTTCCTCCTGAAAACTCACTTTGGGACACCTCTCCACCTTTGGAAAATAGAAAACCTTAAGAACACCATCAGGCAGTAGTTATCTATCTTTTTCCTTAGGTGATTTGAAGAAGTAGGAAAATAAACTGCACATCTTTGTAATTTAGTGTACCTTATTTAGGAGAGTACACAAATCTGTGTTGAGTTGAATTAATAATAACACACATCTAAGGTTTCCTTTATAGAATCAGGAAGTTCGCTTTTGTGACCATCACCAGCTTGGACTGCCCGATGGACTGAAACCCATGTCTGTAGATCTATATAGTTTGAATCCAGAAATTGTGATTCATAGGGTTACTGTGAATTAAATATGCAGAAATACGTGAGAACATCTGAATTGACATCACCTCAGAACATGCTTATGATATGTTCTCTTTCTTACTTACATATTACTTGAGAGTAAATTGCAGATAGGATACATATAAATACATAGGACTAGACTTATGAAGCTAAAAATCTGATGGATAGCTTCTCCTTCAGGGAAGCCATGGCGTGTATTTAGAAATTCTGCAGTCGATACCAAATATGTGTTCTGGGAAGGTAACCTAGTTCATTTCCACTGATTAGTTTATCATATTCCTAATAGTCTCCTGGCCAGAACAATACAATACAACAAAATCAGAACAGAAAGGAATGTAATAAAGCACAAAAAAGTTTTGATGGAGGCAAAAGGTTAGGGAAAGATCTGGACTTCAGAACACTATTTAGGGTCCAGTGTGGGTGGGCCATCCAAGTGGGAAATATTTGGCCAGCCCAGGACTTCCTAACCTTGAAGAGAAATGCAGCCAGGCAGTAGAGGGAGAGGGATGGAGTGTAGGAAGTAGACAGTTGCTGAAGCTGAAAGCCACCCTCTCTACAATTTTGCTGGAGACTACAGCTTTATCAGGGGTTGCAAACTTAAATGTCTAATAGGATTTGGTGAACAAAGGCTGGGCCCTAGAGGGTAAATATGGAATACGTGCTCCATCTAAAGAGGCTTCACTTCTTGACCCTAGGTCGTGGTTGCTTGGACCATATTACTAAGTGGTCTTGCTTTTCAAGAAAAGCTGGAAATCCAGATTTTTATGCCATATCTGCCAATTTTTATAATTGTTCTGATCATTGCTGAGGGGCCATAAAAACACACTTGCAACCACTCAATTGTGTAAATTGTAATGTGGTGTCCTTTTGTGAATCACAGTGCTTCCTCCCACTCAATCACCAGCAGTAATGTCTAAACTTTATATTTATTTGTTTGTTTGTTTATTTAATGAGATAGGGGTCTCACTATGTTGCCCAGGCTGGTCTTCAATTCCTGAGCTCAAGCCATCCTCCTCTCTTAGCTTCCCAAGTAGCTGGGATTACAGGCACATACCATCATGCCTGGCTGGAATGTCTAACTTTAGCTATATACCCAGTCATGGCATTAGATTTTTATTGATACGTTCACACCTTCCCACTGGGTCTCCCTAAAGAGAGGGAGTTGCCTGGCAATTTCAGCCTATGGAGTCTCTAAGCTGCTAAAACAGGGAAAATCTGCATCCAGCTGCTACTATCCGGAGCTAGCTAAACACCAGTGTGGGATGCCTCTGAGTGTTGAGACTGCAACTGAGCTTCTCTTTCTTGCCCCTCGGGTCTCTCCTACAGTGAAAATGCCCTGGCTCCCAACACTGCATGATGGACTCCTTTTGTTACCCCTTTCTCAGTTGAATCTCGTGGATTTGAGGTCTGTTTCTGGAGTTATCCGTAAGGCTAGATAATGAGCATCAGTGAGAATGTTGATGACTTGGAATACAACATTTTACTCCTTTACTTGGTGTCGGCATGTCATGAGCTCCTGTGACTGCATTTCCTGATAAATGCAGACAGTTTTTCATTACTTGATAGGAACTTGTGAATGCTCTTTTCATCAGCTGCAAAAAGCAGAAATATTTAAAAGCCTCTATATAAGCACAAGCTATCGTGAGCTTCATGGTGGGATTATATATAGTCATGATTTTCCAAATTTGAATCATTTATCTTTTTTTTTTTGGCAAAGATACAGCATCTTGTGTTTTTACCAATCTATGATTAATAAAAGTTTCTCAACAGTGAGTTTTTAATGCTTTAATTTTTTTTTTTTTTTACCCTGCCGAAACTTGATATTTACAGAGCAAGTAAGGGGTTAGGGGTTAAATACCAAAAGTATTAAAAATAAACATCTCAGACTTATGAGCACATTCTGTAATAACGGTAAACAAATTGTGTTTTGAATTTCAACTTTAGAATTTATGATGACAGAGACTAACAGTTTTTGGGCATCCAAACTTTTTTTTTGACATGTTGTTATAACAGCCACACTTGAGAGAAGTAGAACTGTAAGAGCTATCCATAAAATAATGACATTGACTTTGATCAGCCATAGAACATAACCTGTACATGAGAGTGAAGCTAGCTGTACCTTCTGAATTGCCACCATGAGAACAATGTCATTGCTATTGTTCAAAGCACATTTGAATGGTGGTTTATGAGCTACATCAGCAAATCTTTTTCTTTCCTTCCCGAATGACCTAAAATGTTAGTGTCCAGGCAGATCATCCATCTTACTCTCCAGACTTTGCACCAGGTTCCTCTCAACTCTTTCCAGAAGTTACATTCTGCCTCAAAGAAGAAAAAAATGAGCCCTGCTGAAGATAAGCAGTATCATGTAGAGCACGCTACAGAGCCAGAGTAGGTCCCTCTTTCCACGACTAAGTATCACCACTGCCCTGACGGGGGCCGCAGTCTCTTGGGTCTTTTGAGTTCTGATGTATTTGTTAAAGATTTATTCGTAACACTTGATAATCAAATGCTACACTGTATAAAGTAAAACATATGCTACATCATAGAAAGCCCAGAAGAGAGCTTAAGAATTCTATCCTAAATCCTTTTGCTTGACTTCACAGAGAGGTCCAGAGAGTTAGATGACTTCTGAAGTCTCATAGCTACTTCTGGCTGAGCTCGTATCAGAATCCAAGTGTTCTGATCCCAGTCTAATAAGGTTCTTCCCACCAGATGGTGGTGAATTAGAGTCTATTTCCTCAAGAGTCTAGACATGACCAGGTGGTTTTTTTTCCGGGACTTTTCAAGAAAGCCTGCCCGGAGATGGAAGGCTATTTATTTTTGCTTCATTGCTGTATCAACGTTAAGACGTTATAAGAAATAAATGTAGAAGAATTCATCCATAATACCTTTACACCCTAACACAGTAATTATTTTATTATTTTATTTTTTTGAGTTGGAGTCTCACTCTGTCGCCCAGCCTGGAGTGCAGTGGCACGCTCCTTCCAAGTAGCCAGAAGTATAGGTACGAGCTGCCATGCCTGGCTAATTTTTGATTTATTGTAGAGACGAGGTCTCACCAAGTTGCCTGGGTGGGTCTCGAACCTGCGGGCTAAGGCAATTCACTCGTCTTAGCCTCCCAAAGTGCTGGGATTATAGGCTGAGCCACCAAGCCCGGCCATTACTTTAATGTCTTTGGGTTTCCTTCCAATCTATTTGAACACATGTTGTCTTTATGTGGTTGTAATTATGGGGCAAATAGATATACAATCTGTGCTCTGTATTTTTCCACTTGTTTTGTAAGCATATGTATAATATTTTGATGGTAGTATAATAATCCCATGTTGCCCGATGACCCAACCTGAGTCATAACTGTATGGAGACCTCTCCAGAAGTGTATACAGGAGAGAGTGCCTTCTAGTGCTGTGGTCAGTAACGTGCTGCCTAGCCTTCTGTGGCACCTGAGACATGGAGCCCCCTCTTTGGTGTAGAGTTGGAGCAGGATGGGTGGACTTGGGCTGCATACTCTGCACTCTCAGGTTCTAGCCCAAAGGGTCTTACCCTTGGTGTTCCACCTGGATTCAGGTGTTGGCACTCAAATGCATGATACCAGTGGGCACTCAGGCTTCTGAGTCCAACTTGGCAAAGATGAGTGTTCCTACCAGAGAACCAGAATGGTGGGAGATGGAGAGCTTTAGACCCCAAAGTGAAGACACAGCTGTTGCAAAGGAGATCAGCATACATGGTACATAGGAATTCTTACCAAATAGATTGGCAGCCACCAGGAGATCGAAGATGAATTAGGCACTACCTCTGCTCATGAGAAGCTTACCATCTAGTGGAGAAATGATAGCAAAGGACTTCTCTGTATACAATTTCATTTCATTCTAGCAGTAGTGATGGCTCTTGTTGCCATTTTACAGGTAAGAAAATCAAAGTGTAGTAAGGGGAAAGGAATTATGCAGGGCCATGCAATTAGTGTGTAACTAATCAGATCTGCTAAGCCATGTTCTTTCAAAAACAAAATTGAATAAATTACATGCATTCATTCATTCATTTATTGAATTGGAGTCTCACTCCATCACCCTGGCTGGAGTGCAGTGCCACACTCACCGCCACCCCAGCATGGAACCGTTGGGCTCTGGCAATCCTTCCACCTCAGCCTTCTAAGTAGCCAGAACTACAAGCATACGCTACCACACCCAGCTATCTTATTTTTTTTTGAGTTGGAGTCTCACTCCATCACCCAGACTGGAGTGCAGTGGCACGCTCCCAGCCACCGCAGCCTCAGCCTGCTGGGCTGTGGCAACCCTTCTGCCTCAGCCTTCCAAATAGAGGGAACTAAAGGCGTGTGCTACCACGCCCAGCTAATTTTTGATTTATTGTAGAGATGAGGTCTCGCCAAGTTGCCCGGGCTGGTCTTGAACCCACAGACTCAGGCAATCCACTCGCCTTGGCCTCCCAAAGTGCTGGTATTACAGGCTGAGCCACTGAGCCCGGCTAATTACGTTTATTTTTGAGTTAGGGTACCACTCTGTCATCCAGGCTAGAGTGCGGTGGCATGATCATGGCTCACTGTAACCTTGACTCCTGGGCTAAGGTGGTCTTTCCACCTTGACCTCACAAGTAGCTGGGACTACAGGCTTGTGCCACTATGCCTGGCTACTTTTATTTTATTTTATTTTTTATAGAGACGGGATCTTGCTGTGTTTCCCAGGCTGGTCTTGAACTCCTGGGCTCAAGCAGTTTTCCAGCCTCAGCCTCCCAAGGTGCTAGGATTATAAGCATGAACCACCGTGCCTGACTGAATAAATTATTTCTAAATGTGACAATTCCCAGTCTAATTATCTGTATAACATTTCATCACTTTACCTACACCAAACACACTTTAAGGCCAGGCCAATTAAAAAATCATCTATTTTGGTTTATTTTATTCACTAGTATCAGAATAGGGTAATTTAGACTTAAGAACATAGTCTGTTAGAGTAGTAAGGGTCTGAGTTTTACTTTTCTTGTTCTGAGACTTTGCCATAGAAACTAGAAGATGTCATAGTGGGAGTGAGCATAAAAGGAAAAGAAAGTCATAGTAGAAAGCTCTCTAATCTCAACTAGGTTAAAAAAAAAAAAGTAGAAAATAAGGGCAATGAGGTAACCTCAGAGACTTAGCTCTGTAATTCTTACTTGCATTACCAAAAACAACAACAAAATCAGCATATCACATTGTTAGTTTCTTAGTAATTTCTTTGCTTTGACCAGCAATTGATGCTGATAGCAACTTAAGATAACATGATGAGGGTAACAATGTTTTGGGTGGTAAAGTTATTCAATTCTAAGGAATTTTCTATGGGAAAAAAAAGGCCTGTTTTTGTTTTTTTTTTTTGAGTTGGATTCTCACTCTGTCACCCAGACTGGAGTTTAGTGTCCGCTCCCGGCCACCGCAGCCTCGACCTGTTGGGCTCCAGCGATCCTTCTGCCTCACCCTTCCAAGTAGCTGGAACTACAGGCTCGTGCTACCATGTCTGACTAATTTTTGATTTATTGTAGAGATGAGGTCTCGCCAAGTTGCCCAGGTGGGTCTCGAACTCGCGGGCTCAGGCAATCCTCTCACCTCGGCCTCCCAAAGTGCTAGGGATTACAGGCTGAGCCGCCGTGCCCAGCTTGTTTTTTGTTTTTTAAAATCTGTTTTATCCTAGGTAGATGCAGACCTTTTTTACAGAAAATTTCGGATTTGAATGCAGACTCATCTGATAAGCTATCTTAAGAGTGTAAATTAAAGACATCTTCCTCCAAGGCTTGGGAATGCTCTCATGCAGAAATATGTCTGCAAAATGGTAGCAGTTTTGTACCTTTGTCCCATCAGATGATCAAATAGAGATTTCCACTGTTTGGATGGAAGAGTGTCCTGAGGCCCTCTGAGAATATGTTGGAAGCTACTGACCTCTTCCTTGATGGTATATGTAATAGCAAAGGAACAAACAGATAAAACAGGAACAATCTAAATGTGCATTAGAAAAGAAATACATGTGGCTTATGATAACATGGTATCAATATAGGTAGGTCTCACAAGGTAGTGTTTGATGAGTATATTATTTTAAAAGTGTAAATCCACAGACTAGAAAGATATATATCAATTTAAAATACTGAAGGGGCCCGGGCTCGGTGGCTCAGCCTGTAATCCCAGCACTTTGGGAGGCCGAGGTGAGTGGATGCCTGAGCCTGCAGGTTCGAGACCCACTTGGGCAACTTGGTGAGACCTCATCTCTACAATAAATAAATAAATAAATCAGCCGGGTGTGGTAGCACGCGCCTGTAGTTCCAGCTACTTGGAAGGCTGAGGCGGAAGGATCACCGGAGCCCAGCAGGTCGAGGCTGCGGTGGCCGGGAGCGGCCACTGCACTCCAGTCCGGGCGACAGAGTGAGACTCCAACTCAAAAAAAAAAAAAAGAAAACCAGAGGCACTAGTAAAGTAGGTACCTACCATTTGTCCAATGAAATCAATAAAAGAATGAAAGACAAGCTTACAGTGATATTTGCCTTCAAATACAGAATGAAGCTCAATACGTATGGAACTTATCATGATATAATTACTCTAGGTTAGATCAAACCTCTAGAATTTCACTGATCACTACCAAAATGCTATTTCAGTCAAAGTTATAACAGTGATACTTTTGTACCTAAAATGTTGCCTTATGGAAGCTACATGGAGAACACAAAGTTACATTAAATGAAAAACATTCTGGCAGACTCTTTAAAATATTTTATTAGAGGAAATAATCTAGTGGTGATGTCTTTCACTCTCATAAAACCAAAGCTTCCCAAGAAGAAAAACCAATGAATTTTCTGTAAACTCAGTCTCAGAATATATATTAGCAAAAATTAAGCACGGCAATCAAAAAATGTTTGCGGCATGAAAAAAATGGCAGGTGCAGCCAAAATTGTGCCATCTTCAATTTCTTCTCACAATTGTTTTTAAACAATTCTCATCCATCCAGACTGCTTTCCCACACCTCAAATGAGGGGAAATCAGCGTGTGTGACATCCCAAGTAGAATCCAATCTAAGCAATCCCTGTCCACCTGGGCTCTGTTGTTTGGAGTCATGTGCCAGGATCTTCGAAGCTCTCTCTCTAGTCGCAACTTATGCTGTAAACTTAAGGACTGGCAGGACTGGCACAGAAGCAGTCAGGAAAGTTTGAGTAATTCAGCCCCAACAGCTCTAGTAGAGCCCATCAATATACTCCGCAGACCTTCAGACCATTCTCCCCAGAGAAACAAAGTGCAGTGGGGGTTAGACAGGAGTCATGGCTTCCCCCTACCCCCTCTGGTTAGTGCAGGCTCTGGCTCAGATACTGAAGAAACATGTTGGCTAGCTGGGGCAAGTTCTCGTTGTTAGGATGCATTTTAGTAAAGGAAATAAACTGGCGACGGAGGCGACTCAGTTCAGCCATGGTCAAGGGCCGGGTAAACCGCAGGTGCTCCGTGGTGCCAGGAAGTGAGAGCAAGTCCCCGGGGACAGCGCTCTTCTGCGCTTCCATCAGTCCGGCCAACACTTGGCTGGTGACCTGGTCCAACTGGTGCAGAAAGCTGCCGGAGGCGAGGGGCTGGGACTGCGTAGACTGATGGGGCGGAGGAGCCCGGTTCTCGAACAGGGCAGCCCGGATCTCCGCCAGGGGCAATGGCTCCTCCAAGCCCACCAAGGTGAACAAAGGCCGATCCCAACGGTTCCGCGAGTCCGGAGCCTCAAAGCGCAGAGATAGGGCCTCCAGGAGTTCGGGAGGGTAAAAGGCACTGGGCACACGCTTTTCAGAGCTCTCGGATGCCGGAGGCACGAGAGCGAGAGAATCTGTGGCCCCGGTTTCCTCCGGCTCTTGTTCCTCGGGTCCGTCGGCGCGGGCTCTTCCATTTACTACAGAGCCCGCTGCGTGAAAATCCCTTGGGACAGCAGTGCCCGCCGCCTGAGGTCTGCCGCCCTCCTCAACGCGCGGTCTCCAACTCACACTGACGTTCCGGCCCCGGTCCTCCTCCGCGCCGGCCACCCGAGGTCCCCCGCTCGAGTCGCCGGGCCGCACACAGTAGACCAAGCAGAGCGGGGTGCGCGCCGCCCGCGCCAGGCAGTAGAGCTCGTAGCGGAAGCCCTTGATGTAGTTCAGCGAGTCCAGGATGACCACGTCGTGGCGGCTCAGGCGCCGCTCCACGGAGGCTCGCAGGGCTCCGCGCAGCGCCTTCTCACGAGCAGAGTCGCCGTACACGGTGGCGTCCTCCGCGCCCAGCACGGCCGCGTCGGTCACCACGTGCACCGTGCGGCCCTCGGCCGCCAGCTCCCCGCGCAGCTCTTCGGCTCGCCGGCTCTTGCCGCTGTATGGCAGCCCGCAAAACACCACCAGCGGCATCCTCCCGGGGAGAGACCACACGCAACCGCGCAGCGCCCACTTCCGGGTTACTCGCGTCTCGGGCGCGGACCGGAAGTGCAAAGTGCACTTCCTGCCTCCTTTAACTCTTACGGGATCTCTTGTTTCTATGGAAACAGTTCTTCGCCCAGTAGGCCCAGCTCCAGCTTTCTCAGAAAGGAGATGCAGAGACTGAATGGGATCAGTTATGTGTGCCAAATGTTAAAGGCCTGAGAAGACTGTGATCTCTCTGCGCCCAAAGACTATCCCTATCTATTAATGAGGCCTCAATGGGCATTCAATACTGCAAAACAATCAGCACTCTATTTAGCATGTAGAAGGCAATTCATAAATGCTGTTGTTTCACTCCTCTTACACCTCCTGGCTCTCAGTGTATGTTTGTTTATTCAATAACTATTTCAATCACTCAACATCTTCATGGTTGAGAATTGAGAAATGAACACAAAAACAGTTTCTGGACAGAGCAAGAGTCTGAATAGGAGGAATCAGGCACCGACACAGTAATAAATACTATGATAGATGCAGGGGAGGTTATAAAAGAACAGAAGAGAAAAACAAACTACTCAGAGAAATCACCGAAGGCTTTAGGAATAGTTGTTTGATTTAGAACCTGAAAATAGGGATTTTTTTTTCCAAATGAAATACAGGATGCCCAGCTAAATTTGAATTTCAGATAAACAACCAAAAAATTCTAGTACAGGCATGTACTAAATATTGCACGTATGTGATTAAAATTATTTACTGTTTATCTAGAATGCAAATTTAACTGGGCATAGTTATTTTTATTTGCTAAATATGGCAATTCTGCTCCTGCCAGGTTTCAGACCCAGAACAATGAAACTGTAGCATCTAAGAACAGTAGCACTAGAGTTTAGTAGGTGCAGAAGTGTGAATGTGTCTGTGTAAACATGTGTTTGTATAATGCAGGTACAGATATACATTGTGGTGGAGTGGGTCTTTGTGTCACTTCAGTATAGTGTAGTAGAACATATTCAAGTCTTGGCTCTGTCACTTACTAGCACTGTAACTAATAGCAAGTTGTACAATTTTTCTGTACGTCAATTTCCTCTTCTGTAAAATGATAACAACAATTATTTCATGGGTGTACCAACAGAGTAGGTTATTGGGAGGATTAAACAAATCAATGCATGTAAAACACTTAGACTTCCTACCCTGCCCTGCCTTTCCCTCTCCTTATGCACCAAACTGTGTATAAACCAAACCTACTTGGGAATTGAGACTATTCAACTGGAGTCTAGTGGGCAGTATGGCATACTGGTTGAGAACGCAGGCTCTGAAGCCAGAGCGTCTGGGTCTGAATCTTGGATCTGCCACTTACTAGCTCATACTGACGTTCAGGCCTCGGTTCCCCTCAAAATAGCTGTGTGATCTTGGGTAAGTTACCACAGGAAACTGTGCCTTAGTTTTCTCATCTCTAAAATAAAGATATTAACAATATCCACCTCGGCCGGGCTCGGTGGCTCAGCCTGTAATCCCGCGCTTTGGGAGGCCGAGGTGAGTGGATTGCCTGAGCCCGCGGGTTCGAGACCCGCCTGGGCAACTTGGCGAGACCTCATCTCTACAATAAATCAAAAATCAGCCGGGCGT
>CAUYQG010032585.1:0-17036 GCA_963574415.1 Tarsius wallacei
AACCAACCCCAAAACCAAAAGAAAGACAACAAACAAAGGGGAACAACAAAAACAACTCAATAAGAACCTTATGATAGGAATCAACTCTCACATTTCAATAATTAGCCAAAATGTAAATGGTCTAAATCCACCACTGAAAAGACACAGAATGGCAAATGGATAAAATATCACCAGGCAACAATATATTGCCATCAAGAGACCCATCTCACTAGAAAGGACATGCACAGATTCAAAGTAAGAGGATGGGAAACACATTTTCAGGCAAATGGAACACAAAAGAAAGGAGCAGTCGCCATCCTAATTTCAGACAAAATACCATTTAAGCTATCAAATATTTAACAATTCTATACATCATTTTTAACAACAGTGACATGAGTTTTATGAAAATAGCTATCTATCATGTAGGGTGTTGTGAGTATTAAATTAGTTACTAGATGAAAAGAACTTGCAAATACAATCTAGCATATGGTTATCGATGCATACCTGCTAGTACTAATTATTATTGGTGTGCTGAACACATTTTTATTAAGTCATTTCTGTTCTGGGGAAGGGAGAGCTTCAACAGCAAAGATATACTTGATTACTGACCTTCTGAAACTTGTAGTATTAAGTATGGACAGTGACTCATTTTGAAATGAGACAAGAATTGAGCAAATTGTGAAGAAAAGAAAACATTTTTGGTACTACACAAAGGGGGAAAAATCAAAATGTCTTGAGAGAAAGGAGGGGATTTGGCACTAGTTGTGCTAGGTAGAGAAATGAAAGTCAGAGGGCATTATACTACCTCTTGTTTGATACAAGTTGTGTTTAACAGCTTAAATGCATTCTTTGCCAAATTTCAATTATTTTCTTTGTTAACACTTCATTTCTGTAGCCATCCTCAAAATATTATGTGATAGGTTATTTGTTGGTCAAATTTTTGTTCATTCATTTGACTTACGCTCATTGAGGCATTATGACTGTGCCTTTCCAAGGGATGGTCTGAGAAGACTTGCATTGGAAACTAATGGATACATGTTAAATATAAAGATCTCAGTGCCCCACATAAAACCTTTTGAAACAAACTGTCTATGAATTTGCTTAGTTAATAAGTGTCCCAAAAAATTGCTTTGTGTATGGAATTTCAAAAAATGCTGAATTCTCCTTAATACATGATATCATGCAAAGCTCTGTGGGGATGTAGAAATAAGTAAAACGTTTCAAGCAATTCATTCTTTCATGTTCACACTATTTCTTTTATTTTTTCTTTTTGAATATATAAATGTGCTCTGAGCAGCCACAGTACAATCATAAACTGGACTTTGTCCCTGCCCTTGAAGAACTAATATATGAAGAAGAGAGATTAGATACACTATTGATGCAATGCAATAAAGAATAAATAAAAGGTATTCATGTTGTGCTGGAAGCATAGAGCAGAAATGGGTGAATTCAAGTGTCAGGTCTGGGAGAGTGGGATTAGTAATCCTGCACAAAGCAGTGCCCTTTATTGTATTTTAATTTTTTAATTAGATTATTTATTATAAAGATGTGTGGTACAATTCAGATGGGTATACAGACATTGATCATGCACGTACCTTTGTTGATGAGGTATGCCCCTCCCACCTCTAGCAGTTTCCCCCAACTGCCAGTCCCACCCCCCCCTTCCCCTGACAGTTTTCCGCTACTGCCAATCACTTTCTTAGAGCATTATAATTGTTCAAGGTCACCTCATGAGTGAGAACATATGGAACTCAGTTCTTTGTTATAAATCACTGAATATAATTGACTACAAATTCATCCAACTTGTTGCAAAGTCCATATATTTGTCCTTCTTTGTTGCTGCATAATATTCCATTGTGTATATGTACCACATTTTTAAAATCCAGTTCATCTTTGATGGGCAACACGGTTGGTTCTATGTTTTTGCTATTGTGAATAGAACTGCCACAATCATACATGTGCAGGTATCTTTTTTGTAGAATGATTTGAGTTCCTCTGGGTATATTCCCAATAGGGGGATTGTTGGGTCATATGGAAGGTCAATTTCTAATTCCTTCAGAAATTGCCACACTGTCTTCCAAAGAGGTTGTATTAGTCTGCATTCCCGCCAGCACTGTGTTCCTTTTTCTCCACATCTTTGCCAGCATCTGTTGTTTGTTTTATTAACGATGGCCATTCTTATAGGGCTCAATGTGGCTTTGATTTGCATTTCTCTGATGATGAGTGAGGCTGAGCACTTTTTTGTCTGTCTGTTGGCCGCCCATATATCTTCTTTTGAGAAGTGTCTATTCATGTCTTTTGCCCTCTTTTTAAAGGGGCTGTTTGTTTTTTTTCCTTTTGGTGTGTTTGATTTCCTTGTAGATCCTAGATGTTAGGCCTTTGTCAGATATACAGTTGGCAAATACTTTTTCCCATTCTGTGAGTTGTCTTCCTACTCTCTTGATGATTTCTTTGACTTTGCAGAAGCTTGTCAGTTTAATGAAGTCCCACTTGTCTATCTTATCTCTTATAGCCTGGGCACTCCGGATTTTGGTCAGAAATGGGTTGCCAGTTCCAATTTCCATAAGAGTCTTTCATCAGTGGCTCTTAATCTGGACTTTGTAGGATATGTAGAGATTGATAGATAAAAATACAATATTGGGGGCATAGGAGAGACATAACTTAATTGTACTTGTAGTTATAGGTATGAGAATAGGTGTAGAGATAGGAATATAATGGTAATTTAATACAAAGAGAAGTGAAATCATGGCTTAATAGAAACACAAAGTAGGATTATGGTAGAATTAATTTTGGATAATTTAGTTTTGTTGAAAAACAATTTCAACTGTCAAGAACAATGGCTTATACCTTTATTTTTATATTATAGGCCAGGCACGGTGGCTCACGCCTGTAATCCCAGCCTTTGGAAGGCTGAGGCAGGAGGGCCACTTAAAGCCAGAAGTTCAAGACCAGCCTGGGCAACACATAGCCTGGGCAACATAGCCAGACCCTATCTCTATAAAAAAAAATAAAGTAGATATGGTAGTGTGTGTGCCTGTAGTCCCAGGAGTTCGAGGTTGCAGTGAGCTGTGACCACACCATTGTGCTCCAGTCTGAGTGACAGAGTAAAACCTTGTCTCTCTATATATATTTATATATCAATTCATTTATATAAAGTAATGCAAAATAATTTGCTTTTTCAAAAAATATTGTAAGAAGAACCAAAAATGTTATGTGTAGAATAAATTCCCCTTGTATCTTTCTAAACACACTGAAGTCATGCCCCTTCCCCATTGTCATTATCATTGGGGTGTGTATCCTTCCAGATTACTTACATGCTTTATGGATGGATGGGGATTTATATTTTGAGGTTTTCCCAACATAATGAGATCATTGCAATAACTTGCCTTTTTCACTCACTATGTCTTAGAGGGTCTTCCAGGTCTGTGAACACAACAACCTGCCCCACTGTCAAAGGGTACTTATTACTCCACATTCCATGCTTTGGTTAATCATTCCCCTATAGATAAATAGATTGTGTTCAATGTTTCTGCCTTTACAGACTTATTTTTAAGAACTGGACTGTGTTACTGTGTGACCTTTCACCGATTTTAGCTAAACCAAAAATTGTCTTGGTGAGATTCTTTGTCACTTTTGGTTGTGCAGTGGTGTGTCCCTGCCCTGGAATGGGACTGAGCTGCAGGTGGGGTCTATGGGGCTGATGTGGATTGCAAGTCAGGCACATGTGCCAGCAATTGTCCTTGTTTTCTGTTGCTGCAGGGAGGAATTTGAACTCCTGGGCACGAAGAGCTTCAAACATTGCGATTTCCTTGACAAAAACTTGAAGTAAATATCCATGTTTATATTAACACCTAGTTTAAAAACATATATACATATATCTGCTTTTCTAAAATAATTTTCTGAAGAGGAAAGTTTAATGAGAATTTTTGAATTAAATTTAAGAGATTTAATTAAACACACAAAGGGTAAATAGTACATTCAAGTCAGCCTTAAGATGAAATAACTGTTTCTTAAGAAGGAAAATGTTTAACTGAACTGAATTCCAGGACTTTTGGTTTTTGAAAGTTGAAACATTTGTATTTTTGAAAATTAATATAAAAATTTAAGTAATTGAAATAACTAAGTGAAGTAAGGGTATCATAATTAATATGTTTTCTGCATATAAGTTCAAGTAAGACATGTATAATCTTAGAAGTAATACACCTTTGTTTTGAGAGAGGTATTGTACTTGTTGAAAATCAGGGAGTGTTCTGTTTTTTTCTAATCATATTACATCTTGCTAATACTTTCAAAAGTAAAGAAAACATTAAAATTTCTATACCTGCTCCTGGGAGATGGACTGGCAAAGAGTGGCTTGGGTGTGCTACCGCCTTTACAAACCTTGTCTTAGTATTTTTTTTTTTTAGTTGGAGTATCACTCTGTCACTCAGGCTAGAGTGCAGTGGCATGCTCACAATCTTTCTGTCTCAGCCTTCCTAGTAGCCGGGATTATAGGCATGCACTACCATGCCTGGCTAATTTTCTATTTATTTTAGAGACGAGGTCTCGCCAAGTTGCCCAGGCTAGTCTCGATTACTGGCTCAGACAATGTACCTGGCTCGGCCTCCCAAAGTGCTGGGATTACAGACTGATCCACTGAGCCCGGCCATCTCAGTGTATTTTTATAGCAATCCTGCAAAGTAGATGGTACTATTCCTATTCTACAGATGAGAAAGCTGAGGCCCAGAGAAGTACAGTGAATATTCCAAGTCACAGTAATAGTGTCAAATTTCAAACTGGGACTGGCCTGATGTCACTGCTCCTCCAGCTGCATTATTCTGGGGTGGGGAAGGTTGTGTTTTTGTTTGTTTTCCTTTTTGGATTGATCAGTACTTTTAGTACCAGGAACTGAAACAGCCTTCCTTCCTTATGGTATATAAAGTATTTAGATTATTAAAATCACTGGCCAAACAACCTTGACTCTAGAATGGACCTGAAGTTTAGGGCCAAGCAAGCAAAATGGTAGACCTTTTTTTAGAAGGTAGTGTGCTGATCCTTGCTCTTAATTACAGCTCGCAGGTGTGTAATTATTTCTGGATGAAGTAGTTGCTAGGAATTTTGCACATGGATAAGTCTTCTCAGGTATTCAGGAACTGCTGTATCACATGATAGTAAATCAGATCATTCTGACAAGAGTCATTCTTGGATGGTTCTCCATCAGCACCATGTGTGTCAGGAACTACTTTCCACAGTCTTGCTCTTTTCTTCATGCCCCCATTTATTTAAATATTTACAGACTTACAGCTGAGGTGAAAACCTCCCACCTCCTCAATATTTTCAGTTTGGCTTCCAATCTCAACACTACAATCTCCCTCCTCCCTCCCTCCATTTCTTTTCTCTTTCTTTTTGATATCTTTTCCAAGAGAAAGGAAATAATCACTACCTCCTCTCATTCTACTCAGCCTGTAAGTAGTCCTCTTTTCCTAAATAGCCTCCATTCAGTCTCCATACAACCCAGGGTTGTTTCTGCTTTGTTAGAGTCAGGGTTTCACTCTGATGCTGGGGCTGGAGTTCAGAGGCAGAATCACAGTTCACTGCAGACTTGATCTCCTAGGCTCTGGTGATTCTTTGGCCTCAGCCTACCAAGTAGTTGTGACTTATAGGTGCATGCTACCAAACCCATGTAAATTTTTTTATTTTTTGGAGAGATGAGGTCTCGCTTTGTTACCCAGGCAGGTCTTGAACTCCTGGGCTCAAGATATTATCTTGCCTTGACCTCCCAAGTGTTGGGATTATAGGCGTGGGCCACCATGCCCAGCCAACTCAGCAGTTTTTATATCAGCATGACAGGGTCCAGGAAGGTTTCATAAATCAGAGAAACTGGCCAGGCTTGGTGGCTCAGCCTGCAATCCCAGCACTTTGGGAGGCCGAGGTGAGTGGATTGCCTGAGCCCGTGGTTTGGAGACCAACCTGGGCAACTTGGTGAGATCTTGTCTCTAAAATAAATAAATAAATAAATAAATAAATAAATAAATAAATAAATAACCCGCGTGGTAGCACACATGCGGTAGCACACACGTGGTAGCACACACGTGGTAGCACACACACGTGGTTCTGGCTACTTGGAAGGCTGAGGCGGAAGGATCCCAGCAGGTTGATGCTGGGGTGACTGTGATAGTGCCACTACACTGCAGCCTGGGCAACAGAGTGACACTCCAACTCTGAATATATAAATAGATAAGAGAAACTAACTGTATTGAGACTATCATAACTGGAGAACTGAGGCCCAATCAAAGGCTGATTCTAGCCATACGAACTGGAGGCCTGTCATTGCCAGATCATCTTACTTGAAGAGAAGCAGAAAATCCAGACTTCTGGGTGGAATTTCTTGTTTTTTTAATGTTAGGAACTGATTTTTAAAGTTATTGTGCAATGGTGTGCATGCCAAACAAAAGACTCTGTCAGACATCACTTAAAATATCAGAAACCAAAGAAAACTTTTTGAAATATGAGAAACCAAAGGAATCTTTTGAAGGCAATTGCTCAACTCCCTCCATACTTCCCTAGCTTTTTGTTAAGTTGATCTTTTCCCTGGTAATTTTCCTTCCCAGAACTATTATCCCCAGGTCTCTAGAAGGTGGTGAGGTTTTCTATTTAAGAGCAAGACTTGGGTATCAGACAAACCTGGGTTGAATTGTAGCTGTGTCACATAACTTTGTTACCTTGGATGAGTCATTGCAGCATTATGAGCCACTGTTAAGAGGTGACAGCTAATGATCGGTCTTAATGCTTTGTGGTACAACTAGTATATGTTGAGTACTGACCATGTAAACCAAACACCAGGTTAGGTTTGGGGATTCCACAGTGAATAAACCAGAGATGGTTCTGTGTTCCCGGAGCTTACTACCCAGTGGAAGGGACAGATACTAGTCAAGTAATCTCAGTGAGACAATCATAGTGAGAAAAGGATGTAAAGTGCTCTGCAAGAGTGAGTGAAAGATGGTTCTGGGCTGGGCTTCCGGGAGGAAGAGGTGCTTGATCTGAAAGATACGGTCGGAGTAAATTTACCAGGTGAGAAACGAATAGCTGGAATAGCATTTCCATCCAAGGGTTCACTGAGTGCCTTATTCCCAGTGCACTGAAATCACATGGATATGACTCAGCCGGATTAAATAATAATCTGAACCTATGTCAATTTTACATGGTCCCATTTTAACAAATCTTCTCACAGAAAACCACAAATGCCATTGTTTCTTTGCAACTCTCTAACTAGATTCCCTTTGTCAAGTGTAGTTATATCCGATAGTATGATCTATGTTATGCTGTAGTAACAACCTCAACATCCCAACGACTTAAAGCAGAGGTCAAAAAACTACCACCTGCAGGTCAGATCTGTTTTCCTGTTGGCCTACATATATATATAAAGTTTTATTGGAACACAGCCATGCCCATTCATAACATATTGCCTACAGATAATTTTGCATTATAACGGTAAAGTTGATTAGTTGCAAAGGAGACTGGATAGCTCTTAAAGCCAAAAATATTTACCGCCTGGCCCTTTACCAAAAAAATTTGCCAAGCCCTCCTAAGAGTATTGGTGGAAACTTCCTTAGAAAACTGTGAATTATACTACATACGCATAGGGCTGTGCAAGGAATAAATTAGTCCATGAAAAAACCTAGCTGATAATATGTAATATCCTGGCATTCAGTATGTTGCAATTATTATTCTTGATAGTGTTTTCCTTCTTGTTACTCCCTTCTTGGAAATTCCTTCTAATTGCTAAGCCTTGTGCATGTTATATCAATATTGTTACTACCACTACTAACAATACTACCTCTCATTTATTGCTCATCTATGGTGTTTTAGGCACTGTGCTGGGTGGGACCTTGTGTGTCATTTCCTTGAATCCTTACGACAATCCTCTAAAGCATCTCATTTGATAGACTCTGTTCATATTAGTAGTAAACACTACCATTAAATGAGCATTTTACTCTGTGCCCAGCATGGCACTCACAGAGTTATACGTCCCTATAAAACCATCCTGTTTTACAGATAAGGAAGCTGAGACTTAAGTGACTTACTTACTCAAGGTCCCCTGAACTGGCAGGCCTGGTATTCTAACTCTAGCCTGTCTAAAGCCAAAGCTCTTGAACATACTCTCCATCTCTATGCTGGCACACGTCCCTTGGGGGTCATATGGATAGAGCAGTTAAAAGGACTGCCTCAGCCACCTCTGTCACCTGACTGGTTCATTCCCTGTCATTGGGACAGCTAATCCACTGCATCTCCATTGCTCTGAGTCTTTCTACCATCTATAATCTGCTCACCTCTAAAACTCTGTGTCTTAAGAGAATCTGGGTCTCACTGCCATAGTGCCCTCTCCTTCTCTAGCCCATGCTGAAATTCGGTGTGACCAGGGACGCTGAAATGACAATACAGAGTAGACAAGGCTGAACTTCCTGTACAGGACAAATGCCTCACTGTATGTGTTTTTTTCATGTGTATTTAGTGAACTATAACTATCGTTTCTCTTCCTCTTCCTTCCTTTTGAAACAGCTTACTGAGCACTCAGTGTGTGTGGCATGACAAATACAATCTGTATTACCTCATGTTGTTTTCACAGCATCCCTGTGAGGGAGTCCTCTTATTATCCTGACTTGTACAGTCACTTGAGTTAGGGAAGGGTGTTGTGTGTGTTGCACAGGAGCGTACTCTGGATCCAGGCTTTCCCCCATGACACTCATGATTGTTGAGCATATCTTTCAAGGTTGAAAATGTTCACTGGACCTATCATTTTTGTCTTAGCAACTTCTTCTATGGAATAGAAGCCAAATGGTTCTCTTCTGAGGTGATTGTGCCAAACTCATATTGACGTGGGGGAATTCAGGCAATAGCCTATTACCATAACTGACAAAGCACAAGGGATGAACAATGGCAATTGGCAATTTTCAAACATAACTAGAATTATTTATTCAGTTTAATGTCACTAGCCACCCACTATCCACTGTTTGTGAGCACTGAGTCAAGTATGGGGATAGCGTCTGCAAATGCCTGGCAGTCTTACCCTCCTTGTCAGTATGTAGCCCAGGAAGGAGCAGTGCCATCTACTCAGAGCACAGCCTTTGTGTCAGAGGAACCCAAGTTAAGGTCCAGGCTCTGTCATTTGACTAATGTGGTCTTGGGCAATTTACCTAACCTTTCAGAACCTCAGTCCTCTGAACTGTAAAGCAGGGATGAATACCTGCCTTAAAGGGTTAGGATAAGCATTCAGTGATAGGATGCAGGTAAAACATTTATCACAGTTCCTGTCAGCATTCAGAACACTCAGTAAACCCTAAGTATGAACAGATTTTTTTTTATGGTAGAGATAAACTTGGTCCCCCAGGAATGACCAGACAAGGAAACATGAAAGAAGTGTCAGAGAGGAGGGGGAGAATCAGTTCCTTCATCAAGCTGGGACATGGAGGTTAACTGGGATTTGAAGGATATTGAAATCTGGATGAACAAAAATGGCTAAACAAGGCATGGCATTCCAGTCTGAGAGCATATTGTGAGTAAAGATATGGAGACAGGAGAGTAAACTTGTACTTAGGGAATCCTCATTGTGTTGCATGACTTGAAAGGGGAGAACGGGGGGGAAGATGCCGAGCATCTGACTTTATGAATATTGATTAAAATACTTCTAGAACACATGACTGCAAGTGTTTGGTGTTGTCCCAATGAATATGCACCCAATCATGCTGTAGATATCCATTATTTCCTCTCTCAGGAAGATATAAAGGCTCACAATTCTACTCATAAGTCATGAATACCTTGACTCTGCCTTACCTGCATGACAGATTTGTCCCTCCCAAGTTCGATACCAGAGGCATATTGGCCCTCACACATTGCAGTTTCATGGCAACAAAGGGTCCCTGATCATAAACATTCCTGAGGCCAGGTTTCTGGGCCAAACATGCTTAGACTAGGGTAAAATATACTGAAATACCTTTCTTATTTTTTTTAATGCATCAATAGCATGCTTTCATTTTAAATTTTAAAATATGTCTATACTTAGCTTTCAACTGGAAAGATGATTCAATTGTAATTAGAATAATTATATAATGTTTTTATATTTTAATTACCAATAGTGATTAATATTGATGTCAACAGTTACTCATTCTATCTGCCAGATCTGAGTCTTATTGTTTTAAAATGTGTATTTTATTTTTATTCAGGGATGATGAGGTCAGCAGAGCAGGAGTCAACTACCATTGTCAAGATAGTTTATTGCTTACTATTCCCAAGACAAGGGAGCACACCATGCCACATGAGGTCACTCAGGAAAGCACTAGGACAGGTCAGGAGGCAGAAGGGAGAGGGGAAACATGGTAAGAACCTTTCCTGAGGTTTCCCGGTGAAGGAAGGAATGAGGCAGGGTAACCAGGTTTAGGATGGGCTAATCTGAATAATTTCAGTAGACTCTGGGTGGGGCCTAGGGTCTGTCCCTAGTCGTTGAGTACCTGGTCCTGGAGAGATTAGAGCAAGGGGAGAGTGGCCCTGTGTGAGCACCTGATGCAGGAGATTGTGGGGTATGTGGGCAAATTGTGATGCAACCTTCTCAAAACTTCTAGATTAAAAACTTTGGTTGACTATTTGATCCAGAGGAACAAATTTCAAAAAAGATAATTTGGATTTTTTGGGTCCCTCCTCATAGAGTGGGAATGCAGAAGCCATGTACCTTCAATTGGGGAGAGACTCTTGAGCCACTGTCAGGCTGTGGGCTTCTCCTAACCCCATAAAAGCATCTGGGAAACTGATCAGCCCAACATTCAGAAGTAGCAGGGGTATTCCTCATGAACAGGTGGGGAATCCAATAAGAGAAGATGTATGTCCTGGACTCCAGAGGTGACCTTGGCAGAAATGAGATTAATGAAGGCAAAGGCCTTTGCTACTGACTTTTTATTCTGGATAAGTCTTTGATTATCTATTTAGATATATACAAACAAGTAAACCAGTCTTTGGTGTATCACATCATTCTGGATAAATTTTTGAAAAAGACTTTATCTGTTTCAGTACTGTCTACAGGCTGCATTCCAAAAATAATTCTTTACCCCAGTTTCAATGTATTATTAATATGCCCTAATGATTCTTGTTAACACTTAAGTCAATTATAGTTTTAACATTATGACAGTCTTTTAAAAATTGTTTCCATTTTACATTGTAATCTTTGTTATGTTGTATATACATTATGTTTGACATAGTTACTTGTATAATCTAAAACTTAAGGTTTTGAGATTTTACATTTAACTTTATGTCACTAAACACGTGTTCATGTAGTTGCAAGCCTCCATATATACCTATATATATGCATATATACATACATATATATTTTTGTTGTTGTTGTTTTTGTTGTTGCTTGTTTCTTTTAGTTGGTGTCTGACCTCTAGCACTTAGGCTGGAGTGTAGTGGCATGATCATGGTTCACCATAATCTTTGACCTCCTGGGCCCAAGTCAGTCTCCTAAGTAGTTGGGAATACAGATACATGCCATCATGCCCAGCTAAGTTTTTGTCTTTCTTGTAGAGTCATGGTGTTGCTATGTTGCCTATGCTGGTCTCAAATTCTTGGGCTCAAGCTATCCTCTCTCCTTGGCATCCAAAAGTGCTGGGATTACAGGTGTAATGCATGACGCCCAGCCTCTCGATATTTATTCTTTTTTAAAAATTTTTTTGTGAGTCAGAACCTCACTCCATTGCCCAGGCTGGAATGCAGTGGCCCAGTCATGGCCACCCCAGTGTCAGTTTGCTGGGCTCAGGTGATTCTTCTGCCTCAGCCTTCCAAGTACCTGGAATTACAGGCTCATGCTACCATGCCTGGTTAATTTTTTGATATACTGTAGAGACAAGGTCTCACCAAGTTGTTCAGGCTGGCCTCGAACCCCTGGGCTCAGTCAGGTAATCCTTTCACCTCGGCCCCCCAAATTTCTGGGATTACAGGCTTGAGATACTGTGCCCGGCCCCAACATTTATTCTTATTCACACTCTGTGCCTTGA
The DNA here is from genome assembly GCA_963574415.1 of Tarsius wallacei. Taxonomy (NCBI): domain Eukaryota; kingdom Metazoa; phylum Chordata; class Mammalia; order Primates; family Tarsiidae; genus Tarsius; species Tarsius wallacei. The sequence goes on from CAUYQG010032585.1 coordinate 11,997, forward strand.
TTTCCCCAGCCACATTCCTGCTGCTTTTGGCCAATGCAATTATTTCTAAAAATTTTCACTAATATAGATAATATTGTAGTGTGAATATCTTTGAACATTTAGATCATTGGATCAAAGGGTATAACCATTTTTATGGATTCTTATGTGTACTTCTAAACTGCTTTTTAAAAGATACCCATGTACCTCATATAAGAACTCTGGGAAAGACTAATACCAAGTTTTCTACAGTCATGCTAGTACTAGATCTTTTAAACTTAAAATATTCAGTATAATATTATTTTGAATTGTTACAATTTTAATTATCTCATAGGATTGAATATATTTCCATGCTTTTTTTACCGTATTTATTTTCTCCATGATTTCCCCATGTAGTGGATTTTTATTTAGTGCAAACTTACGTTAGGCAAGGGGGGGGGGCATGCCACATCAAGTGTACCTGCATGATCAATGTTTGTATATCTAACCCTGAATTGTACCCCACATCTTTATAATAAATAAATAAATAAATAAAAGAATAACTCTTTGCCTTAGCTGATGCAGGTATTTACCCTCAGTTTGTTGTTTCCATTTTAAATTTGGGTTTTGTGAATTTTCATGAGTTTTTTAGATATAAATGTAGTTGAATCTCTCAATAATTTCTGCCATTGCTTTTTAGTTCTTTCAAAGATCAAAGTACTGTTTTAATTTCAATTTATTCTCTATGCCTTGGTGTGTGTTTCTTGTTATTGCTTTAAAATAATTGTTTATAGTTTATAGTTTATTTGTTCTTTCCAAAAGTACAATACATGTACAAGGTCTACACAATTTAAACATTGCAGTCGAAAGTATCCCATGGCCACAGTTTTGTACCTTCATGTTCTTCACTTAGCAATATGCCTGAGAGCTCATTTCACCCAAGAAATAGACGACCTTATGCTTTTCACTACTGCATCATATTTTGTTATATGTGTGGACTATAGTTTATGTAACCAGTTTAACTTTATTTCAGAGAAAAAACACTTGCTTTCTAGAATCTATCCAGTCTATTTTAGCATATGTTGTAAAGCATAGAAGTTAATTTTTTTCCCATTTTATGAATTTATCTTAATATAACTTATTTAATAGTCTTTCCTCATTATTTTGATTCAATCTTCGTCTTTTTTCCTGAATATCATTGGCTCTGTTTGAGGGTTCCCTCTCTTCTGTCAGCCTGTTTATTAGCAGGTTCCCCAACTTTGTGTTCTGGATCAGATTATTTGCTGTGCCTACCTGATTTTTTTTTACTAGTTGATTTGCACAACAATTTTCTTTATTTCCAAAAAGAGTAATTTATAGGGTACATTCAATCTGTAAATTAACTTGGGAAAAATTGGTGAGTTTAAGTAACATAACATACACTGTCAAAAATTCTCCTTTTTTTAGTAATTCTATGACCTTTGTTATGTTTTTTAAAGTATTTTGAAATGCATATGTTTATATGAAACATGCAAGTGTATATATATATTTGTATCCAGATAATTTACTTTTATTCTAAGATTATGAGAAATTACTGGTCATTTCAATTTTTTGTTATATATTAAGGCAAATAATAATGTTTATATTCCTTTGTTGTCCCTGTTTATTCTTTACTATCTTTGTGTGTGTGTGTCCTCATGAATTGTTATGCTTAAAAACAGTGTTGGACATGTCTCTATTTTCCACAGGAATTCTTAAAGAGTTGCTACAGTGATGATGTGATGGGTCTTTGCTGTTGCTGAGGAGATACTATTCTTCATGTGAAGAGAGCTTACATTTGCCTTTCAAAATGTTTATAGGAATGAAAAGTGCATTATATTACATCATGTGCTAATATCAATTAAAGTGTTCATTGGGTTTTCCTACTTTCCTTATTGATATGGTGTTTCTATCAATAATGTTTCTTATATTGAATTATTCTAGGTGAAAACTTTTTTGTTATAGTGTGGTTTCTAAGTTTTTAAAATTCCATATGCTTGTTTTATTTAGGAATTTTATATCTATACTAATAAATAAGATTGTATACACAAAAATGGCTAGTTTTGTGTGTTGATTTCTTATTTTTTAGAGACAGCATCTCTTTATTAGCAATTAGAATGAAGTTATATTTTAACTTTTGAAACATAACAATGACTCAGTGAAAAAAAGTAGCATCAGATAAATCATTTGGTGTGTGCCTTTATTTTATGACCTCTGAAAATGTCAATAACCTGATGTGAATGAAGTCTAAAGTTGTCTCAGGCATTTTCTAACATTCTTATAGTTTGAGGTTTACACTGAGGTCTTTGATTTACTTAGAATTGATTTTTTGTGCATGGTGGTAGGTAGGTGTCCTATTTCATTCTTTTGCATGTGGTCAGTAGTTTTCCCAGCAGCATTTGCTGAATAGGTTCTTCTCTCCCCAGTGGTGGTTGGTGGAGCATTTGTCAAAAGATGATTTGGTTGAGAAATTGAGGTTTTGTTTCTGGAATCTCTATCCTGTTCCATTATTCCATATGCCTGTTCTTATACCAATACCAGACTGTTTGGATTATTGTAGCCTTATAATAATATTTAAAGTCTGGGAGTGTGATATCTTCCACTTTGTTTCTTTTGCTGAGGAATGTTTTGGCTATTTTTGGTCCTTTATATTTCCATATGGATTGCTGTATTGTCATTTCCAGGTGTGAGAAGAATGATGATGGTAATTTAACATGTATTGGGTTGAATCTGCAGATTGCCTTGGGTAGATGGACAAGCTCCTTGAGATCTTTTCAGTTTATTCAGATGAAGAAACTGAAGCAAAGATTGGGTATGTTACTTGACCAGAACAGATCAACAGAGGTAGCAGCCTGGAAAAACTGGAACTAGGCCCCCAAACCCCTTAGTCCACCTGTAGGATTCATTCAATTATACCCTGCTATCTTTCATAAACAGAAAAGATAGCAGATTTCATATAAGGGCTACCAAGATGTAGAAATAATGTGGGAGAGAGTAAACCTGGTATGCCATATTGATCTTGAGAAATTAACCTATGAATCAGAGATTATTGTGGTTTACGTTTGAGGATTTACTGTTCCTATGAAAGAAGCCCTAGGAAACTTAATGGACTGCAGTTTATATTAATCAGCATTCTCATACTAGCAGGTAACTTAAAACCAATGAAAATTAGTGTAGGTTGGGCGCAGTGAATCAACCCTGTAAACCCAGCACTTTGGAAGACCAAGGTGAGGGGATTGCCTGAGCCCACGGGTTCAAGAACAGCCCAGGCAACTTAGTGAGACCTTATGTCTACAATAAATCAAAAAATTAGCTGGGAATGGTAGCCAGCACCTGTAATTCCAGCTACTTGGAACGCTGAGGTGGAAGGATTGCATCCCCACAGGTCTATGCTGAGTTGACCGTGAGTGTGCCACTGCACTCCAGCCTGGACAGTGGAGTGAAACTCCAACTCAAAACAAAAAAGAAAAAAAAAAAGAAAAAAGAAAATTAGTGTAAGCAAAAAACGGGGGATTTAGTGATTTTTGTGATTAAGAATTTCAGGAGTGCATTGATCTCAGGTGTAGCTGAATCCAGTGGCTTAAACCTTGTCATCACTGCACTTTTTTCAAGTTCCCTTCAACTTCTTGGTCTTTTGTTCCTTTATTGATTATATTTTGGAAGGCATTGGGACAATCAGCAGATCCAGAATCATATCCTTTCATCTTCTATTACTAGCAGAATAAAACATCCATCTTCATTGGATATTATGGACCATTCTAAGAAGGACTGTGATTAACTGGGCTTAATCACATGCTCATTGCTGATTGAATTACTGTGTTGATTACGTCACAGTCAATGAAACACCTTCAGCAACCAAAGTAATCTTTACACATATATTTTAAGGTATATTATCCCATAGAATCACACAAATCAATGAATCCCCTTTTTTTCTTAAACTAATTTGAAATGGTTCCTGTGATTTGCTAGCACAAGCATGCTGACTAATACAAACTAGTTTATAAACAATAGCAACACTTCTCCCATTTCCAAAGAACACTCCAAGTCTGCTGTTACTCCCTCCTGGGTACTCTGTGACCTCAGTGGCTTTTCTCGGTCCCTTGCTTTCTGTCCTCTCAGCACTAAAAAACAAAATGAAACAAAATGTACCTAATCTCTGGACCTGTTTTTATGTTCCCTCCATACTGCCTTGTTCTTGTCATTCAGGAGGGCCCCAGAGATAACCCCAAGTAAGAGGTCTCTCCTTCTTCAATGCTGGAACAAGAAGAGAGGAAGTGAAGAATAAACACATTTGTTATTTTGTTCATGTTAAGCATTAATAATGAAAGAATTATCATTATGTTAATTCTTTCATTCCCAGTTGTAGACCTCTGCAAAAGAAGATCTCATACCCAACTGGGTCATTCTGGTTGCAGTAGAACATCTATCTTTTCTCCTCTTTCCAGGGGGACAGTGTAATTCTCCTATATCTCCGAGGATGCTGCCAGGCAAAACTTAGCTGTGGTCACTATGTCTCCTCATGAACCTTCTGCCTAGAGGACTGACAAGCCCTTCTCAACGTTCTCTACTAACCCCCAGTGCAAAAGAGACACTGTTTTCTTAACAAACTGGATGTCCATGGAAATTACAGTAAAAATTGATGTACAGCTTAGACCTTCATAAAGAAATTTTGCAAACTTCTCTCATTCAGTAAGTCCAAATCATGCCTTATAATTTTCTTTCTGTATCAGACACATGAATCCAGAATTGTGCATTCTTGTTAGAATCACATACAAACTTTAGATCATATACCCATTACTCTGACCTTGAGGTTGTGTTTTGAAAACAAGGATGGCTTTGTATTTGATTGACCCTGGTCCCATCAAGAGTCCAGAAGTTGTATTCAATGCCTTTTTAGTTGAGGTCTTTTTTGCTACCACACCCCTCAACCAACCTGTGAGGACATCCCCTTGCTCTTCCTGGACTTAGTCCACTGTCCATCAGCCTCACTGAAGGGCTGCAGGCACTATCCACCCTTGAGTTGTTTCAGATAATTGGCATTCTAGCGGTCTTCTTGCTTCTCCACTG
>CAUYQG010032587.1:0-11429 GCA_963574415.1 Tarsius wallacei
CCAGTTGCTGCAAAGTTCATGATTTTGTTCTTCTTTATGGCTGTGTAATCCAAGGTAGACTTTATTTATTTTTTTGAGTTGGAGTCTCACTCTGTTGCCCATACTGAAGTGCAGTCGCCGCTCCCGACCACCGCAGCCTCGACCTGCTGGTCTCCAGCAATCCTTCCACCTCAGCCTTCCGAGTAGCCAGAATTACAGGCATGCACTACCATGCCCAGCTAATTGTTTGATTTTTATTGTAGAGATGAGGTCTTGCCAAGTTGCCCAGGCAGGTCTCAAACCCGCGGGCTCAGGCAATCCACTCACCTCAGCTTCCCAAAGCGTGGGATTACAGGCTGAGCCACCTAGCCTGGCCGCTGCTTGAAGCTTGCTGAGGATTTTTGCATCTATGTTCATAAGGGATATTGGCCTGTAGTTCTCCTTCTTTGTTGCATCTTTACCCAGTTTTGGGTATCAGTGTGATGTTGGCTTTGTAAAATGATTTGGGCAGAATTTTATCTTTCTCAATTGCCTGGAATACTTTCAATGAATTGGTATCAGTTCTTCCTTATACGTTTTATAAATTTCTGCTGGAAAGTCATCCAGTCCAGGGCTTTTTTTTTTTTAGGTAGTTTTTGTATGACAGAGTCAATTTCCTGGATGGTTAGTGATCTATTTAGTATCTCAATGTCTTCTTGTTTCAAGTTGGGTAGGTTGTATGATGTCAGAAAGTCTTCCATTTCATCTAGGTTATCAAGTTTGTTTTCATATAGGTGTACATAGCAATCTCTGATAATCTTTTTTATTTCTTCAGGGTCAGTTGTGATTTGAGCTTTTGTATTTCTAATTGTGTTTATTTGGACTTTTTCTCTCTTTTTTCTTGGTCATCCTGGCTAGGGGCCATCAATCTTGTTAATTCTTTCAAAGAACCAACATTTTGTTTGTTGATGTTTTCTATAATATTTTTGACTTCTATATCCTGTATTTGGGCTCTTATTTTTGTGATTTGGATTCTTCTGCTAAAGAGGTTTTGGTGGTCTTCTCCTTCCAGCTCCCTTAGGTGATTTGTTAGGCTCTCCACTTGTGATCTTTCTATTTTCTTGAGGTGTGCTCATAGAGATATAAACTCCCCTCTTAGAACTGATTTCATGGCAGCCCAGAGGTTTTGGTAAGATGTTTCTTCATTTTCATTTGTTTCCAGGAGTCGTTCAATTTCTTCTTTGATTTTAGTGTTGACCCAGTCATTGTTCAGCTCATGCTCTTTAGTGTCCATTTCTTTGTGGGCTTTGGGGGAATTTTGTTGGTGTTATTTATTTTTATTCCACTGTGGTCTGAAGAAGTACATGGCAAGATTTCAATCTTATGAAATTTGTTTATGCTTGATTTTTGGCCAATGATGTGGTCGATCTTGGAGTACGTTCCATGTGGTGATGAGTAGAATGTATATTCTGTGGTTGTTGGGTGGACTGTTCAGTAGGTATCAATTAAGTTCATTTGTTCAAGAGTCTCATTGAGGTTCTGGGTGTTCTTGGCTGATTTTTTTGTCTTGATGATCTGTCTGGGGTTGTGAGTGGGGTATTAAAGTCCCCAGCTATGATAATGTTAGAGTCAGTCTATTTTTTAAGTTTGCCTAGAAGCTGCTTTACAAACATTGGTGCTCCTATGTTAGGTGCATATATGTTTAGGATGGATATTTCTTGTTGATGGATTGAATCTTTTATCATGATAAAGTGATCTTCTTCATCTTTTTTGATTTTTGATAGCTTAAACTGTATTTTGTCTGAGGTTAAGATGGCAACTCAAGCTTTCTTTAGTGTTCTGTTTGCCTGAAGATTTGTGTCCCATTCTCTTACTTTGAGTCTGTGAGTGTCCTTTCTGGTGAGATGAGTCTCTTGGAGACAATATATTGTTGCCTCAGGGTATTGTATCCATTTTGCCATTCTATGTCTTTTCAGTGGTGCATTTAGTCCATTCACATTCAGGCTAATTATTGAAATATGAGAGTTTATCTTTGTCATGATGTTCTTATAGAGTTGTTCTTGTACTTGTTTGTTTGTTGTCTTTCTTTTGGGTTTTGGGGTTGATTCATGTGTGTTTTCAATCTTTTTCCTGCACCTTGTGAAGAACATTGTTGTTCTTTTTCCCTTTTCTTCTGTGTTTAATACTTTCTTAAAAGTTTCTTATAGGAGTGCTCTGGAAGCATCATATGTTCTTAGGGATTGAATATCTGGGAAAGATTTTAAATCTCCTTCACTGATGAAGCTTAACTTGCCTGGGTAGGTTATTCTTAGTTGAAATTGTTTATCTTTTAGAGCTTCGCATATTGGACTCCAAGCTCTCCTAGCCTGAAGTATTTCTGTAGATAACTCTGCTGCTATTCTGTTTGATCTTCCCTGGTAGGTAGTCTGACCTTTTTCTCTTGCTGCTTTTAGGATTTTTTCTTTTATACCTACTATATTCAGGTGGGTTATTATGTGCCTAGGAGTTGGTCTTCTCATTTGTTGTCTTGTTGGGGTTCTCTGAATCTCTTGTGTTTGAATTTTCGCATCACTGATGAGGTGACGGAAGTTTTCTTGAATAATTTCATGGAAAGTTTGTTCCAGGTTGGTCTCTGTCTCTCTTTCTGCCTCAGGAAGTCCAATTGCTCTTAGGCTCATTCTCTTGAAGTAATTGCTCATCTCTTGAAGGTTTTGTTCTGTCTTTTTAAGCTTCTTTTCTATGTTTTTGACAGTTTGGTTTACTTCTATATTGGTCTTCAAGTTCTAAGAGTCTGTCTTCTGCTTGGCTAATTCTGCTTTCCATGCTTATTAGCTTGTTATTTATTTCAATCACAGTATTCTTTACTGCTGTTATATCAGTTATCAACTCCTTCCTATTTTCCTCTTGTCTTTCCTCAATTCCTTTCATTCTCTCTATTAATGTCGATATCTGGGTTTGTAGCATGTGACCAGTCATTCTGGGGGCTTTTCATTGTTTGCATTCCGAAGTCTGTTTCCTCAGCATCTGATCTCCCAGGGGTCTGTGTGAGACCCATATTCTTCTTTTGGTTTTTCTTCATTTGTGTAGACTTTCCTCCCCACTTTTTTTATTTTTTTTCTCTGTCTTCTTTAAATCTGTTGTTCAGGGATGGTGGGGTGGTTTTTACTTCTGTTTGCTCAATCTCCTATTCTTCCTTGTGTGAATCTTCTGGCTTTGTTTGATTCTAAAGCGGACTGTAGTTTGGGGGTTATATCTTTTGCAGTTTTGAGATTTATTTGAGGGGTAGCTGTTATTCAAAATTTATCTGCAGATCCCAGTATCCACTGACAGGTAGGTGTATGGATGCACTGGATCCCTCTTCCTACTGCCTTATAATCTGCTATAATGAAGTAAGGGTATTGGTTTGCTTCCTGAAAGTAAAATGATGTAAGAAAAGGGAAATAAATGAAACAGGGAGGGGGGAAGCAGAGGGTGGAGACAGAGGAGAGTAAAAGGGAAAACAGACAAAGGTACCCACTAATAAATGAAAATAGACAGCATGAGGTCTTGGGTTCCAAGTTGGAGGTTGGGCAGAGCTGCATGGGTGAGGCTCTGCAGGTCTCTTCCTGTCACAGAGCTCCAGATGATCTCAGGTTCTACTGCTGATGGGTCCAGCTGGGGGAGGAAGAGTGCAAGACTGCTGGGTGCTGTAGGTTGGCGTGTCACATGCAGCTTGGGCTTCTTTTTCTTTTTGTTTTTAGGTCCTAAGCTGTAGGTTGCTCAGAACTGGGTGGAGCTGGTGGGGCAATGCAGGTCTCCAGTTTTTCTCTGGTTCTGCTCTGGTCAAGGGCGAGTCAGGGGAGGCAGAGTGTGGGACTGCCAGGCATTGCTGGTTAGCATAGCACTCAAGAGTGGCAGGGGGTTTGGTGGTGTAGCTGGCCAGGGAATCCGGAGCTCTACAGGGAGGGAGCCGCAGGTCTCCCTGTGCAGTGGAGACTTGGGGTGGGCCTGGGCACAGCAACCAGGGAGGGAACCCAGAACCACATGGATGATGGTGGCTTGGGGCAGGGTGGGATGCTTCAGTCAGGGATGGAGCCCATCACGCTGAGGGATGGGAGCCGAGGGCCTCCGCACTGGTGGCGACTTGGGTAGGGGCTGGGCGCCTCTGCCAGGGAGAGGACCCAGAGCTCCAAGAGGTGGGCACCAAGGGCCTCCACTGTCAGTGATGGCTTTTGGCCAGGCAAGGTGCTTCAATCAGGGATGGAGCCCGTAGCTCCAAGGGGCAGGCACCGAAGGCCTCTGTGTGGGTGGTGGCTTGAGGCAGGGCTGGATGCCCTAGTCAGAGAGGGGACCCAGAGCTCCAAGGGGTGGACGCCAAGGGCCTTGATGGGCTGCAGCAGCTTGAGGTGGGGCTGGGCACTTCAGCAAGGATGGGGCCCGGAGCTCCGAGGGGTGGGCACCAAGGGCCTCTGCTGTTGGCAGTGGCCCTGGGCTGGGTGGGGTGCTTCAGTCAGGGATGGAGCTCGCAGCTCCGTGGGGTGGGCGCTGAGGGCCTCAGCAGGGATGGTGGCTTGAGGCAGCACTGGGTGCTCCAGTCAAGGAGGGGACCCGTAGCTCTGAGGGGTAGGTGCCAGTGGACTCCACAGGGGTGGCGGCTTGAGGTGGGGCTGGGTGCTTCAGTCAGGGAGGGGGTCTGGAGCTCCGAAGGGCCAGCCCTGAGGGACTCCACAGGCCAAGGTGGAGCATTTTGGCCGGGCAGGGCATTTCAGTCAGAGATGGAGCACGTAGCTCTGAGGGGCCGGCACTAAGGGCCTCTGCAGGCTGCAGTAACTTGAGGCGGGGCTGGGTGCTTCAGCCAGTGTGGGGGCCAGTAGCAGCTGGGTGCCAGGCAGAGCAATGTAGCCAGGGAGGAAACCCAGAGCTACACAAGGTGGGAGCCGAGGGCCTCCACAGGCGGTGGCGGCTTGGTGCTGGCTGAAGCGTTATAGCCGGGGAGGGAGCCGGGCGCTCCATGCAGCCAGGTACCCCGGGCTGCCTGAGGCAGAGCAGTGGCAGTGGCTGAGGCCATGGTAGCTGGGTGGTGTGTGGGACTGAGGGCCTCCAGACCTTGGACCGGTGCAGCTGGTGGGGGGTAGGGGGCAGGAAAGGGGAAGCAAGAGTCTTTATGGGAACTCACTCTTGCAGAGAATCTCACAGTCCTACCTGTGCCATCACCATCTTACCGGAAATCCAGGTGTTTTTCTTACAAAACAATCTACAGTCCATCCTTAATGTTTTCAAGTTTTCCAGCTCTCTCCATCATGCCCTTCCTTCAGGTCCTGTTTCCTAAGCCATGTGCTGGAAGTTATTGTGAAGGTGGTAGACTCCTTTGGTATTCAGGAAAAGGGTACTTAGCTGGGAAGTCCTCACTCTAATTTTCCTGGCTGCCTCTGCTCGCTCTGCTCCCTCCTCAGCTCTCCTGGAAGACAGTCACCCACACACACCCTGGGCAACCTCATGACTGGCACCTGCCCAGGCGAATAAGGAGTGCCTCCTCCCCCTGCATGCCAGCTCCTAAAGACATTTTAATAGTCTTAGGCTGCTTGCGTGGTTTGATCTAGGTAATAATTCACAGCAAGATACCTGCCCTCTTGCTTCCAGACGGGAGAATGGAAACAGTTCCTTGTTGACTTCAGTGCCTTGAAGCCAGATTGTCTCCTCCCAGTACAGGAGACTTTTCTATGGGGAAACACTTGTTCAAGATGTCGCATAACTATATGACCAGACCATGTTTACATGGGGAAAGACAAAAGGAACGATTTCTGCAATAAATGCAAGGCTTTACTATGTACCAATGGGAATGAAAAAAAAAAAAAAGTTGTGCAGCATCTCCTTCAAAGAAACTGATTGCTTTCTCTAAATTTTGTTCCCCTCCCCCATAGATCTGTACACATCCTCATCAGGGAAGGTTGTTCCTGAGAGAGTTTACAAATTCACTATCTTTTCACATCTTAATGCAAAAAGGTAGCTAACTCTGCTAACTGGCTCTCAGTAGTGAAATAGAAAATTTCTAAAATTTTTAGTTTTATATATTCTTAATAGTAATCATTAATCTCAGAAACAACCAAATCAGGTAAAAGTAGTGCCATAAAGAAACACACTTCAAAATTAGATTTTCTTCTTTAAATTATTTTATAGAATTCTGAACATAAAACTCAACATAAAAATGAACATAAAATCATACATACTTCCTCTACTTAAAAATATCTTCCATAGACATTGTTGTGTACCTAAGTCCACATAACATCCATCTATATATATAGTTCCTAATTAAAATACTATTCTGTAATTTTTTTACATTTTTGACAAATTAAAATTGACATGCTTCCACATTAATGATTGTACTTCTACAGCATTGGACATGCATTTCAAAAAACAAATAAGTTTAAATATCAACTGTCAATAAATAAGATTGTAGTTTAGCAGTTTGAAGCAATATCGCCTCACTACCTTGACTTACTTCTTCATATCACCCTGGGGTAGCAGCATCAAGATGTCTTTTCTCAGGTATAAAAACCCTATTTTATTTTAAGTTTTTTTCCAATTTTTTTGATTTTTTAATCAGTTTGTGGTGGCATAATATATGCAATAAACTGCACATATTTAAAGTGTAATATCTGGTATCTTTAAACATATGTATATAACTTTGGTATTGCAAAATATATATTTAGTCTTTACCTGTTTCTGACATGTAACTTCTAAAAGCTTTGGAATTTCTAAAGTGGTGTATTTTTGTATGATAATTAGTTGATTGGTGGCTAGCAATTCCTAGGTAGCTTTAGGGTAGGAGCTAGTCACCAGAAAGACTAAGGCATAATTAGTGGGTTGGGACTTCCAGTTCCACACCCAACCTGGAAAGAAGCTGAAAGTTAAATTGATCAACAATGGCCAATGATACAATAAATCAAGCATATCCAATGAAGTCTTCATAAAAGGTCTAAGAGGATGGTGTAAGGAGATCTTCCAGATAGCTGAACACATGGAGGTTCCTGGATGTTGGTACACCGAGACAGCTCATAGAAGTTCTGCACCTCTTCCCCCATACCTCACCCTCTGTATATCTTTTCTGATAAATTTATAATAAACTGGTAAACATAAGTATTTACCTGAATTCGGTGAACCACTCTAGTAAATTATTATTATTATTATTACTATTCAATATCTTTAGGGGGTTCAAATGGTTTTTGTTTACTTGAATACATTGCATAGTAGTGAAGAAGTCTTGGCTTTAAGTGTACCCGCCACCCCTACTAACACACATTATACCTGATAGGTGATTTTTAATTCTCCTCATTCCACCCACCACGTTCTGAGTCTCCAATGTTTATTATACCATTTTATATGTTTTTGCAAACCCATAGCTTAGTTCCCACTTATAAGTGAGAACATGTGGTATATGGCTTTCCATTCCTGAATTACGTCACTTAGGATGATGGAAAGACCCAATTTTAATGACATGAACTCTGATGATCAATGGCTTTCATCATTTTCAGAAAAAGTTAGACTAAGACAAACAAACAAATGAACAAGCAAACAAGTAATCACAAAGAGTAGTGCCCAAGTAACTTTACATGACACACTCCTGGAGGAATGCGGGGATGTCAAACCATTCCATTATGCCATTATCTAGTGAAAAACTGTCAGGGGAGGGGGGATGGTATTGGCAGTTGAGGGAAACTGCTGGTGGGGGGCATACCTCATCAACAAGGGTACCTGCATAACCAATGTTTGTATACATAACACTGAATTGTACCCCACATCTTTATAATAAAAAAAATAAAAAGTATTTGTTTTAAAGATGTGGTATAAAATTCAGATTTAGGTATACAAGTGGTCACCATACAGGCAACGTTTGGGACTCCCTTTGGCCCCTGTTTCATCTAGTTTGAGATCAGATACCCTTGTCTCCTGTCTGTTCTGATACCGCCAATCTCTTTCTTATTATATTATGGCAAATGTTCAGGGTTCATTTATGAGTGAGAACATGTGGTACTCAATTCTCTGTTTCTGTGAAAGATCGTTGAGTATGATAGACTCTAAATACATCCAAGTTGCTTTGAAATCCATAACTGTGTTCCTCTTTATGGTTGCATAATATTCCATCATGTATATGTACCACATTTTTTTAAATCCAGTTCAATTTCAATGGACAGCACAGTTAGGTCCATGTTTTTATTATTGTGAATAGTGTTGCAATAAACATGTGTATTCAGGTATCTTGTTTTGTAGAGCGATTTAAGTTCCTCTGGGTATATTCCCAGAAGGGAGATTGCTGGGTCATATGGAAGGTCAATTTCTAGTTCTTCAAGGAATCATGACACGCTTTCCATAGAATTTGAACTAGTTAGCATCTCTACCAGCAGTGTAGAAGCATTTCCTTTTCTCAGCATCCTCATCAGCATCTGTGTGTTTGTTGTTGTTGTTGTTTTTGTGTGTGTGTTATTAATGATGACTATTCTTACTGGGGTGAAGCAGTATCTCCATGTGGTTTTGATTTGCATTTATCTGACGATTAGTGAGACCAAGCACTTTTTCATGTGTCTGTTGGTTGCTCATATGTCTTCTTTTGAGAAGTGTCTACTCATGTCTTTTGCTCACTTTTTAAAGTGGCTGTTTTTTTTTTTTTCCTTTCGACATTTTTGTGTTCCTTGTAAATCCTGAATGTTAGGCCTTTGCCAGATATGCAGTTGGCAGATATTTTTTTTTCCCCATTCTGTGGGCTGTCTCCCTGCTCTCTTGATGGTTTCTTTTGCTTTGCATAAGCTTTTCAGTTTGATGAGGTCCCACTTTTCAATCTTTTCTCTTACGTCATGGACTTTTGGGGTTTTGATAAGGAATTGGTTACCTATTCTGATTTGCATAAGGGTGTCTCCTACATTTTCTAATATACCTAACATTTGAGGTTTTACTTTTGGGTCTTTGATTCATTTGGAGTTGGTGACAGGTTGGGTCCTGTTTCATTCTTCTGCATGTGGTCAGTTTTTCCGGCACCATTTATTGAATAACTTCTCCTCTCCCTAGTGATTGTTATTGGAGGCTTTGTCAAAGATGAGTTGGTTGAGAAATTGAGTTTTTGCTTCCTGAATCTCTATCTGTTCCATGGTTTATTAAATGTAGTTGCACTCTTCATGAATTTTCCCTTTACTTGTGGCCATTAGAAGAAGGACCACAGCTTTAAGAGGTTGACTCACAAAGAGATTATTAGAGGGAACATTTCTAAGACTAGACATTAGCTTTACACTAAAATAGCTTATGATTAAAAATAATGCTTGGAATTTATGGAACTTTCTTTAGAAGCTACCCTACTGGGCTACAGATTTAAATACCATTTGGGTTTTGCTTTATATAAGAGTAATTGCTAAATTCTGCAAGTGGGGATGATTTAAATTTCAAAAAACTGAATTCTATTTAAAATACACTATGATAACTCAATCAAGGAACCCTACAGTCTCTTGTTGTGTGACTAACCATGGCTCTTGAAACCTTGTTGAATTATTTGTGCAAATTCAGATTTTCATATCAGCAAAAGGAGACAATGGTTTTCTTGCAGGTCATTTTTTTTTCCATAAACATTGTTGGAACTCTTTGCTTTAAATGGAGAATCTTTGTTTCTTTTTTTGTGGCCACCAAGTTTTTGTTTTTGTTTTGCTTTTCCTAAAACGTGGTTACTTTTAGTTGACTTTCCTATTAAGTCATGCTAAATATTTCATATAGAAAAAATTTTTTTCTAATTAGCATATACTTCTTATCACGTTCTGAAAGCAGAACTAAAACTATGTGACAATCACAGTAGAAATACCCTGTTTCCAGCATTAAGAGGAAAATAAGATACTCATATCAAAAAAATGCATGAGACATTTGTGGGAAATTAAGAATTAATCTGATTATATAAAGGCATGTGCTAAATTCGTTGTCTTTTACATTATATTTGCTTCTGCTGAAAATAAAGAAAATATTTTAAAATAATACAAAGGGATGAGAAAAGAAGAAAAATATTTCAACTAAGATAATTTATTTATTAAGTAACTTATTTAACTGGCAGCCAGACTCGTTTGTACAGCAAACTTCAAAACAGAGAAAACAATTTTAAGTTTACTTTATTATTATTTTGGAATTGTGCTGATGTAAGTATTAGATTTCCACAGAAAAATATCATATTTTCCACCAGTTTATTATGAAAAATGTAAAGTATCTATAATAGCATGAAGCTCTAACAAAGCCTGCTCCATTATGCTTCCACATTCAATTCATGCAACTACTAAATTCTCCCAAGCAATATGCCCCAAAAACTATGGTTCACATTTATCATTATGGGCTGAGCAAAGCAGGAAATATGCCGGATAAAGAAAACGATAGTGTAGACAGTACATTCTTTGGCTTTGATACTTATAATACATCTCTCCTATGGCCACCCACCCACAGCTGCATTCAAGAAGAGATAAAAGAGCTGTTGGCTGGGAGTTGGTTGCAGATGTGCCTAAGGTTCCTCCTCCCTTCCTATACAGTTTGCATCATCAGCTGCCAGAGGAAAATGATACCTGATGGCAAGAGTATTTTTTCGTTCATTCATTGTAGGTCACAAACAGCCACCAAGCTGACTCATCTGAAGCTAAACCTGCATCTAGATTGATTGTGAGTCTCCCCTGAACTGTAGCCTACATGAAATCCCTTAATTCTATGCTTACTCATAACAGTTACAAATATACCTTTATTCTGATGAATATTCTACTATTTTTTTCCTCTAGCACTAGACTGTAAGTTCTAAAAGTTTAGGAATCCTGTTTTGTTCACCTTGTTAGCTTTGTCAGCCAGGGGACTCACAGAGACTGTGAAGGTGGATGCTGGGAATAATCGATTGCTTCAAGACAAGTCCAAGTGAGAGCTTGGACTCTGGGACCCATCACGAAAACAGGATCAAAGCAGATCAAACAGTTCACCTCAAGTCTTCAGGAAGGATAACTGACTGAATATTTCAGCCTAGAGGCCTGGCAGTGCTGACTTCAGGGAAACAATGCCCAGCCAAGGGATCATGGACTACCTATAGTCTGATTATTACAGAATTTCAGCACAACTGTAACTTGAGGCTCATTCTATCCTAAATGTTCTACACTTAAAAGAGAGAGCTGGGCTCGGTGGCTCAGCCTGTATCCCGCGCCTTTGGGAGGCTGAGGTGAGTGGATTGCCTGAACCCGCGGGTTCGAGACCCGCCTGGGCAAGCAAGACCTCATCTCTACAATAAATCAAAAAATTAGCCAGGCGTGGTAGTGCGCGCCTGTAGTTCCAGCCACTTGGAAGGCTGAGACGGAAGGATTACCTGAGCCCAGCAGGGCGAGGCTGCAGTGGCCGGGGGCGGCCACTGCACTCCAGCCTGGGTAACAGAGTGAGACTCCAACTAAAAAAAAAAAAATTAAGGCAACTTCTGGCTTTAAAAACAACAAAATGTTTTTGCCACG
>CAUYQG010032595.1:0-40266 GCA_963574415.1 Tarsius wallacei
AAGCATACTTGATCTTCGTAACAACTTGGATGGACTTAGAGTCTATAATTCTGAGTGATCTATCACAGAAACAGAACAGAATACCACATGTTCTCACTCATAAGTGGACCTTGAACAATTATCATAATACTATATGAAAGGGATTGGCAGTAGTGGGAAACTATCGGTGGGGTGGGCACACCTCATCCACAAGGGTACCTGCATAATGACCATTTTGCATACCTGACCCTAAATTTTACCCCACATTTTTAAAATTTTTTAAAAAAGGATTTGAAAGCATCCTAAAAAAAAACCTGCATACTTGATAAATCTCAATGCATATCAAAGACAAAAACTTAAACTAGAAATAGATGGGAAGTTTATTAACTTGGTAAATGTTATATATCAAAAACATACAGTACACCTCATAATTAATGAAAAAACATTAGAGGCATTCCCTTCCGAAATAAAATCAGGGACGCTATCACTATTAGCATTTAACATAGCATGTGTTACCCTGCCCAATGTTGTAAGAGAAAAATAAATAAATAAAAAGTACATTGCTTGAAAATTTTTTTAGTGACTTTATTTTCAGATAATATGACCCTCTTGCCAGAAAAAAAAAACCACAGGCAGTAAATTATTATAACTAATATGATAATTCAGCAATTTTATTAGATATGGTCAAGTTACAAAAGTTAAAAGTATTTGTCTCTCTAACAGTAACCAATTACAGTGTGTTTTAAAATAAGATATATCATTCATGGTAGCAATAAAAAATATAAAATAATTTGAAAATAATGACAATATATGCTATCTTAATAAAATTAAAATCTAATTAAAAAGATAGAAGTTCATCTGAATAAATGGAGAGACATTCTACCTCTTGTTTAGATGACTTAATATTATAAATAAATCAGTTCATATTAATCTATAAATTCAATACAATCACACATACTTCAAAATATTTTTGTGGAATTTTTTTAGAAAAATGATAACCTTATTCTTAAGTTTTTATGGAAGAATAAAGATCCATGAACAGGTAAGTCAACATTTCAAGAGAAATACATAGAGAGACTACTTGCCCTATTAGTTATTAAGACATACTACACAGTTAGAGTAATAAAACAATGTGCTATTATTGCAGTGACAGGTAGGGCAATGAAACATAACATTGAGTTTAGAAATTTAACTCTGTCTATATGAGAATTTAATATATAGTAAAGTAGGCACCACATATCCATGGAAAAAGGGCATACTGATAGATGTAGTTGCAAACCTAGCTCACATCATAAATTAAAACAAAAGCAGATCTTTATCTAAAACCACATGCAAAGGTAGACTTTAAAAGAAACAAAGGTCTAAATTTGAATCTTAAAGCAAAGTGCAAATAAGAAAATACCTTAGTAAGCTCAGTATAGGAAAGAACATTGTAGACAAAACTTCATATGTACACAAAAGCAAAAATAGTGAAGATTTTTATTACATCATAATTAAAGATTTCTGTTCAGTGAAAGGCACCATAAACAAAGTTGAGAGACAGATGACACATTGACAAAAATTATTTGCAGTGTCTAAAACCAACAATGTACTAATACATAGAACATACAGTCAGAATAGTAGCAGACCTGTTGGCAGAAAAACTACAAGCAAGAAGGGACTAGAGCCCTATATTCTAAGTCCTCAAAGAAAAACAATTTCAACCAAGAATTTCCTTTCCAGCCAAGCTCAGCTTCATCAGTGACAGAAAATTCAAATCCTTCCCAGACATCTGATCCCTAAGAGATTATGCAGTTTCCAGACCAGCTCTATAGGAGACACATAAAAAGGTATTATGCACAGAAGAAAGAAAAAAAAGAATGACCACACACTTCCCAAGAGAACAGCAGAGCACAGAATCAACAAAGAATACAGCACAACAAGAAACTTGAAAACACACACATACAACAACCTCAAAGCCAAAAGAAAACAAGAAAACAAAGAAAAAACTTTATAAGGAACTCATGACAGGGAGAAACAATCACATTTCAATAATCAGCGAGAATGTGAGTGGTCTAAATGCACCACTGAAAAGACACAGAATGGCAAACTGGATAAGAAACCAAGACCCAATTATTTGCTGCATCCAGGAGATTCATCTTACAACAAGGGATGCACGCAGACTCAAAGTTAAAGGATGGAAAATGAGTTTCCAGGCAAATGAATCACAAAAGAATGCAGGAGTTGTAATCTTAATAATAGACAAAACAACCTTAAAGCTATCAAAAATTTTAAAAGATGCAAAAGGACACTACAAAATGATAAAAGGCCCAATCTATCAGCAAGAAATATCCATCTTAAACATATATGCACCCAACACAGGAGCACCAGCATTTATAAAGCAACTACTAAATAAATTAAAGAAAGATATTGTCTCTAACACTATTATAGCAGAAGACTTAAATACCCCACTGACCGCCCTAAATAGATCATCGAGGCAAAAAATCAACAAGGAGATCCAGAACCTAAATTTGACACTCAACCAAATGGACTTAATAGATACCTACAGATTATTCCACCCAGCAACCACAGAATATACATTCTACTCATCACCACATGGAACATACTCCAAGATCAATCACATCCTTGGCCATAAATCAAGCATAAACAAGTTCCATAAGGTTGAAATCTTGCCATGCACATTCTCAGACCACAGTGGAATAAAAATAAATATCAACACCAACAACATTTCCCCAAAGCCCACAAGGACAAGGACACTAAACAGCATGATGCTGAACAACTACTGGGTCAACACTGAAATCAAAGCAGAAATTAAAAGATTCCTGGAAACAAATGAAAATGAAGAAACATCTTACCAAATCCTCTGGGATGCCATGAAGGCAGTTCTAACCGGGGAATTTATATCTCTATGAGCACACATCAGGAAAATGGAAAGATCACAAGTAGAGAGCCTAACAAATCACCTAAGGGACCTGGAAAGCGAAAAGCCACCAAAACCCTAACTTCAGCAGAAGAATCCAAATCACCAAAATAAGAGCCCAAATATAGGACATAGAAGACAAAAATATCATAGAAAACATCAACAAAACAAAAAGTTAGTTCTTTGAAAGAATTAACAAGATTGATGGACGACCCCCCCCTCCCCCCCCAGCCAGAATGACCAAGAAACCTGCTTGCACTGATAAAGGACTTTGGCAAAGTCTCAGGGTACAAAATAAACATGCAAAAGACAGTTGCATTCCTATACACCAACAACAAGCAGGCAGAGATCCAAATTAAAACCATAATCCCATTCACAATAGCCACATATAAAATGAAATACCTTGGCATCTTCCTAACCAGAGAAGTGAAAGACCTTTGCAAAGAGAACTACAAAACACTGCTCAAAGAAATCCAAGAAGACACAAACAAATGAAAAAATATCCCATGCTCATGGACAGGAAAAATCAACATTGTTAAAATGTCCATCCTACCAAAGGTCATTTTTCAGATTCAATGCAATACCCATTAAGTTATCAACATAATTCTTCTCAGATCTGGAAATGACAATACAGAAATTCATATGGAAACATAAATGACAACAAATAGCTTAAACAATACTTAGCAAAAGAAACAAAGCAGGAGGTATCACACTTCCAGACTTCAAACTTACTAAAAGGCTACAGTAATCAAAACAGCCTGGTATTGGTACAAGAACAGGCACATGGACCAATGGAACATAATAGAGATTCCAGAAGCAAAGCCTCAATTCCTCAACCAACCCATCTTTGACAAAGCCTCCAACAACAATCACTGGGGAGAGGAGAACCTATTCAGTAAATGATGCTGGGAAAACTGGCTGACCACATGCAGAAGATTGAAACAGGACCCCTACCTATTACCATACACAAAAATTAACTCTAAATGGATCAAAGACCTAAATGTAAAATCTCAAACTATAAGAATCTTAGAAAACGCAAGAGACACCCTTATGGAAATTGGAACTGGCAACCAATTCCTATTCATCAAACTAATGAGCTTCTGCCTAGCAAAAGAAACCATCAAGAGAGCAGCCCACAGAATGGGAAAAAAATATTTGCCAACTGTATTTCTGACAAAGGCCTAGCATCTAGGATCTACAAAGAACTCAAACACGCCGAAAGGAAAAAAAACAAACAGCCCCATTAAAAAGTGGGCAAAAGACATGAATAGACACTTCTCAAAAGAAGATATACGGCAGCCAACAGACATGAAAAAGTGCTCAGCCGCACTCATTATCAGAGAAATGCAAATCAAAACCACATTGAGATACCACCCAACCCCACTAAGAATGGCCATCATTAATAAAACAAATAACAACAGATGCTGGTGAGGAAGCGGAGATAAAGGAACGCTTCTACACTGCTGTTGGGAATTCAAACTAGTGCAACAACTCTGGAAGACAGTGTCTGAAAGAACTAGAAATTGACCTTCCACATGACCCAGCAATTCCCCTATTGGAAATATACCTGGAGGAACTCAAATCATTCCACAACACACGTATGTTTGTTGCAGCTCTATTCACAATAGCAAAAACATGGAACCAACCATGTTGCCCATTGAAACTGGACTGGATTTTTTAAAAATGTGGTACATATACACAATGGAATATTAGCAGCCATAAAGAAAGACAAACATATGGACTTTGCAGCAACATGGATGGATTTGGAGTCGATCGTACTCAGTGATCTCTCACAGAAACAAAGTACAGAGTACCATATGTTCTCACTTATAAGTGGACCTTGAACAAGTATAATACTATAAGAAAGGGAATGGCAGTAATGGGAAACTGTCAGGGGAGGGGGGTGAGATTGGCAGTTGAGGGAAACTGCTAGGGGAGGGAGGGGCATACCTCATCAACAAGGGTACCTGCATAATCAACGTTTGTATACATAGCCCTGAATTGTACCCCACACCTTTATTATAAAAAATTTTTAAATAGAAAAATGGGCAAAATATGTGAACATGTAATTTGCAGAATAAGTAATCAAAATGGCTTAGAAATATTCATAGAGATGTTCAAACTTGTTAATTAGGGAAACACAAGGTGAAGAAGTTAGGGAACTATATATCACTAGGTGTTGCCTAAGATGTGGTTTAGGAAACCTCATGCACATCTGGTAGGAAAGTAAATCTTTTCTGGAGAGTGATCTGACAGTATTTAGTCAAATCAAGTACACACATACCCTATGACACAGCAATTCTAATTCTGTGTTTATGGTCCCTAAAATATCTCTGAGTGATCCATAATAGATATATATAAAAGGATGGTCGTCACAGTATTACTTTCTGTGCTGAGGAATTAATTGGAAGCAATCTGAGTGTCCACCAAGGGAGTACATATGCATACTGAGTAGATGCAATATAGTGGCACAGTTAGAAGCAATGGACTAGATATACCCAGAGCAACAAGGATACTAAGTGAAAAACATAATAAAAAGAATGAGATCTATCACAAAATAGCACTTACAAAAAAGTTAAAGTAGGATATTGTTTTTGTAAAGCACTGGCCAGGTCATGTGGTTCTTTGAACTATGGCCACCATGTTTTCCTAAGCTTTGGCCCCCTCCCCTGCCTTGGGGAGGTGAATCTTCTCTCTCGCTCTGGTTCTCGCTCTCACTCTCATTTTCTATCTAATTCACTTTTTAAATAAACTATATTTTTGAATCTAAAAAAAGTAAAACTATAGGCATAACAATGCATATTTTACAAGAACCTGTACACATTAAGAAATATACAGTAAACTGAGAATAACTATCTGGTAGGGGAGGAGCAGAGGACTGGGAAAAAAGAATGGAGATAAATGTCAATCAGTCAACCACTCCAAGGAAGACTCTGTATAGACCAATAATTACAATGTGCCATGAAGTAAGGAATATAATTAGACCAACAGACATTGGTATCCTGTCTGCTGATGGCCTCAAGTCTGCAAAATGTTTGGGGTCAAAGTCTATGAATGGTTAATTTTGCAAGCTCACAAAACTGCATGAAAAGAATAATATCCTTAGTGAAGGTGTAGGAGAGAATACAAGTGCTGAGACCTAAGAACAAATGGATTCTGCATCCTTCAGGACAAACGGAAAGAAAACAAAGAAAAATTGAATCACTTTCTATAGGAGTATTTACTTTAAAAATCACACAATTTCTAAATCTAGAAAGGAGAGTTTTATTTCTTATAAAGGGCTATAGCCTACAAGATGACCATTCTGACAGGCTGGAATGCATAGCCTCTGGCCAAAGTCCAAAGGGCAGACACTTCAAAGGAGGACAGGCTGGTGTAGGAGATTTTTTGCTGAGCAGATTGGCTAAATATACATATTCAACAGGTTACAGGAGGAGCTATAAATCTTCATGAAGATGATCCTAACCCATGTATCCTGAATAAACCTGTATATTACTTACAACCCATGTTCACCTTGGAGTGGAGACTTCACACTTAAATGTATTACAATTGGGCCCTGTAAGTCAAAAGGTCTTTTCAGGGCACAAAAGCACTCAAGTGTACAGCCTCTATAAACTGGCCAGAACCATGCCATGGTCCTTGATCTTATCAGGAGAAAATTACTAAAATCAGTCTCTTGTCTAATCAAAGACTTAATTATGGCTTATAATTATGACTTATATATATGACTTATAATTATGGCTTGTGGAACAGGGGGATGGGTCAAATTCTGGTGGTAAATGAGCTGCAAATTGTTTTAGTATTGCTTATCTCAGGTTCAATGCTTGCTTAGCTGCTAGAGAAAAAGAAAAACCTCGTGGCAGTTAGAACACAGTTTATTGCTTAAGTGCAGCAGTATGTGACTTAGCCCCTGCCTGGCATTACCTTAGGTTCTGTTTATAACGTGTCTTATTGCCACAAAACATCTGTTCCATTGTCCCTATGTTCTCTATTTTAACAATAATGTTGGTCAGTTGTTGTGTCTAGGTCACAAAAAGGATCAGGTATAAGAAGGTATATCTGATCTCCTGTCCCATCATGGCCAGGAACTCAGTTTTAACGTTTCTCTAGGGTCCTCTTAGCCAAAAGGGAGTCTGTTCAGTCAGTTGGAGCTCAGGATGTTACTTTTAGTAAAATAAAAGGTTTTCAATGCTGAGCAGGGCTAGGGCCATAGACATGCACACATTCCTGTTCCCAAATAAGTTACTAGGAACAGATCTCTAATGTATTCAGATAGGACCCTGCCCTTGCCCCCAAAGGAATTTAGACACTTGCTATCCCAGCACTTGGGAAGCAGAGGTGAGAGGATTGCCTGAGCCCAGGGATTCAAGACCAGCCTGGGCAACTTGGTGAGACCTCGTCTCTACAATAATCCAAAAAATTAGCTGGACGTGGTGGCATACACCTATAGTTCCAGTTACTTGGAAGGCTGAGGTGGAAAGGATGGCCTGAGTCCAGCAGGTCAAGGATGCAGTGGCTGAGAGCGTGCCACTGCACTCCAGCCTGGGCAACAGAATGAGACTCTGACTCAAGAAAAATAAAAAATGTAAAAATTTTTTAAAAAGTATGTCCCTCCTATCTAACTGTTCTACTGCCCAGAAGGGTGACTAGAATTAACAATAATTACATATATTATATTATATTATATTATATTATATTATATTATATTATTGTATTATATATTTCAAATAGCTAGAAGAGAAGACTTTTAGTGTTCTCACCATAAAGAAATGACAAGTGTCTGAAGTGATGGATATGCTAACTACCCTGATTAGATCATTACACAATGTATACATGCATAGAAACATCACTCTGTGCTCTATAAATATGTATAGCTATTATGTGTCACTTAAAAACAACATAAAACTTTAAAAAGTACAATGTGACTGATATTGGTTCAGCTGTTGATTTGAAGGGAAAAGGGAGACATGAAAGAATGAAGGCGCTGGAAGGCTTGTTATTCCCCTTCCCCCCCGTGTCTATTAGCACCCTTTCCTTAACATGCCCCTAGTTATCTTGCCATGCTTTCTTACATTTACTATAAATACAGAGCACAACAGAAAGTAAATAGCAATTACATCAGTTAGTTCTACTTCTACCTTAAATAGAAGAACAACTCAAACTTTATTAAATGAAAATAAGAATTTATTGGTTTGTGTAATTAAAAAGTATTGGAATGGGCCAGGTGCGGTAGCTCACACCTGTAATCACAGCACTTTGGGAGGCCAAGGCAAAAGGATTGCCTGAACCCAGGGGTTTGAGACCAGACTGGGCAACATGGGAAGACCTCGTCTCTACAATAAATCAAAAAAATTAGCCGGGCATGGAGGTGCTCTCCTGTAGTTCCACCAACTGGAAAGCTGAAGCGGAAGGATTGCCTGAGCCCAGCAGGTCAAGGATGTGGTGGTCATGAGCGTGCCACTACACTCCAGCCTGACAGAGTGAGACTCCAACTCAAAGAAAGAAAGAGAGGGAGAGAGAGAGAAAGAGAGAGAAAGGGAGGGAGAGAGGGAGGGAGGGAGGGAGGAAGGGAGGAAGAAAGGAAGGAAGGAAGGAAGGAAGGAAGGAAGGAAGGAAGGAAGGAAGGAAGGAAGGAAGGAAGGAAAGAAAGTATTGGAAAGGATCAAGCAGGCAATGCTCAATCTGAAACTCAAAAGGTACCATCAGAATTGGGTCTTTCGATCTCTCAGCTCTGCTTTTCTCTTTGTTGATTTTATATTCAGACAGGGTTTTGGTATGTCCTTGTGAGATGGCTGCAGCAGCTCTGCCTATATTCTTTTTTTGAATTTTAATTTTTAAAATGTTTTTATTTTAGATTCAGGGGTACACATGCATATTCATTACACAGACATATTGTGTGGTGGTGGGTATGTTCAAATCTCAAGGTGTGGGGGCCAAAGGGATGAGGTAGGGGAGTAGAAGTGGAATGCCACCTCTTTACTGGTGGTTCCCACAACAGTCCTGAGATTCACACTGCCTTAGACATCCCAGGTCACATATCTGCCCACCCCTGTCCACTAATATCCAAGCAACTTTCTTCAGCCTCAAAAGTCAAAGGTAGACAGATTCCGCACCCCATCCCAGCCACATGGGTTAAGAATGAGCAATGGTTGGATTCCCAAATGAAAATCAGGAACTGTTGTCGGAAGAAAGTAGAATGCATACAGTAGAGGCAAATAATAAATGTACCTAGAGTAATTTTTTTTACCAATTTTTTGTAGAATTTATATTCAACATTCTACTCCTCTAAAGTTATTCTTTTCCTAAAACAGATGAAAACCTTCTCCCTGATAGTCTAGAGTAAGTAAAGGAATTTAGCAGATCACACTATACACTAAAGGACCTTCAGAAACTTTCATAATCTCAGAGAGAGGAAGTCAACTCATAAAGAAAAAAATCCTTGAAAAATATATATATTTCTTGCTCCTGTCTCAGTGGAAACACACATATGCCAAAATTCAATTCAAATAAAAGCGCCTCATAGTAGACTTACCAATTCTGTAAGACTTTGTAGTTATGTAATACTAATAATTACCATTTACTGAACACCTGCCATAATGCTAGGCAAAGTGCCAGACCATTGACATATAATTCCTTTAATACTCTCAAGGACTATGCAACGTAGATATTATTACCCTCACTTTAATGATGAATAAACAGATTCAGAGAAGTTAAGAAATTTGCTTAAAGTCATAGAGCTGGTAACTGAAGGAGCCAGTAGTCAAAGGCAAATCTGAGGTTTGTAAGACTGTGCTCACAACACCATACCATAGATTTTGTGATCTTGGCACTAATTAGGGGACCAATATGGTGATCGTAGTGTTAGCTGAGTTCAACCATTTCATGTATCTCATCTAAAATGTTCTTTTTTTTTTTTTTGAGTCGGAGTCTCACTCTGTTGCCCAGGCTGGAGTGCAGTGGCATGCTCACGGCCACCACAGTCTTGACCTTCTGGGCTCAGGTGATCCTTTCGCCCCAGCCTTCCAAGTAGCTGGAACTATAAGCACGCACCACCATGCCCAGCTAATTTTTTTGATTTATTGTAGATATGAGGTCTCACCAAGTTGCCCAGTCTGGTCTCGAACCCATGGGCTCAGGCAGTCCTCTCACCTCGGCCTCCCAAAATGCTGGGATTATAGGCATGAGCCACCGCACCTGGCCTAAAGTGTTCTTACAATTAGGAATTTCATGAGGAAAATAAAATAATCAGTTGAGGATTACTAGATATAATTGTGAAAAGAAATACAAACACTTCTATGAATTATTTTAAGCATAAATATATATGAAATGCTATCATAAACACCTTGTAAGAATAACCCACAGTATAATTAGAAAAATGATAGAATAAGGTAAAAGAGGTAGATTCTGGGGAATATGGATAAAAACAATTAAACAAGCCAGGCATGGTGGCTCACATCTGTAATCCCAGCACTTTGAGAGACCAAGGCGAGAAGATTGCCTGACCCAAGGGGTTCAAGACCAGCCTAGGTAACTTGGTGAGATCCCATCTCTACAATTAATCAAGAAAAATTAGCTGGGTGTGGTGGTGCACGCCAGTGGTTCCAGCTACTTGGAAGGCTGAGGCAGAAGAATCACCTGAGCCCAGCAGGTCGAGGCTGCGGTGAACATGAGCATACCACTGCACTTCAGCCTGGGTGATAGAGTGAGACTCTGGCTCAAAAAACAAACAAACAACAAATGATTAAACAAAAATTGAGGACAAACACTACCTCACGCTCTCAAGTACTGCCACAGAAGTGAAGAGAAGTCATCCTGAAAAAAGCCAAGAACAAAAGACATAGGCTTCAGACTCACACACCTACTTGATAATCCACACTGTGGAGTGTCACCAAAAGTTGTCTGATCCAGCCATGTGGGGCTCTACCCCAAGCTGTCTAGAGATTCTAAAATAAGATACATCCCTTGAAACAAATGCTCCAATAAATTGAGGAAATCATGCTATAGGGAATGCCAATAAAATAGTAGAAATGTTGGTAGGTGAGTCCATCTCTCCCTCAAGAAACCATTGATGTGAGAATCTATGAGGTTAACAAAAAAGAGCATCATTAGCCACATAAAGTCACACTTTAAGGACTTTGGAGGCTTTGGTCTCAATGATTCTTCTGGACATATGGTAGTTTATAGACCTTAATGATATTTTTAACTTTTGCTAGAAACAGAAATTGTAAATAATATGCTAGTACAACTCATAGAGTTGTTCTGATATTCACCTTCTGAACCCATCTAGTTCCCAGACTATTAGACTACGCAACCCTTTTGGCATCACAGCTAAGCCACATACAATATTCTGGGCCCTCCCCTGACTACACCTGGGTGAGAGGGGTGTGGTGTAGTCAAAATCTGGTGCTGGGCTACACCAATAATCACGGAGATTATCAATCAAACATCTGCCTAATCTACAGGGTGTAAGTATCGAATTGTGATAGATGAGTAACCAGGAGACTTACAAGGAGGGAATAAAGTCCAAGTTGATGAAAAGCTAGTGCTGAGTAGACAGAAGGGTCTTCAGGTACTAAAAGTTTAGTGAAAGTCCCAGTCATCCAGGACAAGTACTGACCTTCAGCTGGAAAAATTTAAGAATAGAGGTTACCCAAAACTCAGTAATTAGCATCAGTTCCCTTGTGCTGCTAATCTGGCTTTGATTCTTCTCAGTTATTGTAATTAGGCCTTTGCCAGGTTCCTTGTCCTTGAGTGACTCATGATAGGAACATTCTTTGTTCTTCAGTCTTCCCTACTTCCCAAATTAAAATCTTGGCCTAAAAGATGAGAATTAAGGTCTCATTACCCAATGACATAATATTGTTGATACCAACTCGCCATTACCTGCACATCTAAATCTCCTATTCCTGGCTTCTCCATCATTGAGTTCTGTCCACCTGTTAGACCATACTTTATTGGGCAGCCCCTTCCTAACCTGCCCAACACCAGCTGCTTGCCAGGACTCTATTTTAGTGCCTGTGTTCTTCACCATCCCTCACCCCCCACATCCAATGCATCACCAAGATACTCTAAAATGTATTTTTGCTTCAATCCTACTACCAATGCCTTTGTTTGAGACTTCACTATTTCTTCCTTCTTTTATTTAAATTGCCTGTGTCTAATTCAGTCCACCATACTTCTAGTAGTCAATTTTATTGAATAAAAAATCTGATCTTGTCTATTTTCTGCTTAAAAATCCTTTAGTTGCTACCCAATATAAATATGAAAATATCCACATCACCTAGCATGGCTTTCAAGGTCTTTCTATGTGGCCTTTCCCCCTTGTCTTTCCTATACATTCTAATAAATGTATTCTTTAAAGTTCAACTCAAATATCACCTCTTATTGACCTCTTTAAAAGAGAATGAATTGCTTCCTCATTTGTCTTATAATAATTTACAAATGCCTTTATTATAACACACATCACATTGTTTACATGTCTGCTTTAAATTAATTCAATTATGAACTCTTAGAGGACAGGAAGCATACCTTCTTCTTTTATAGCTCTGTGACAAGCATGGTGACTGGCAAGAAGTCAGTTGGCAACAAATGTTTATTGAATGAATGAATGATCCTGGAATACTGTGACATATCTCTTAAACTGAATTTCCTTCAGCCACTTGCAGAAATTTGCCCTCCAGAACATATTATTTTCTGTAGATCTGTCTGTTGATCTATCAATCTATCTATAATATCCCTATATAGAGAGGAGCAGGTAGAAAGGAGAATAGGAACTTATTCTAACTTCCAGTCCCTCCTGATTCTCCACATTCTCCTGTAATTACTGGCCTATGCTAGACCCTATCTGAACAGATAACATTGGTAAAACCTTTGGTCAGAAATGGCTATAATGTCTCTCTCTTCTGGCATGCTCTTGGATTCTTTTTTCTAGTTTCTTAATGCTGCATCAGTCATCACCAACCCTCGCTGTTTCTATGGTACATGAAATGGTGAATAGTCCATCCTTTATAGCTGATACCAGTCATTGCTGATATAGCCATCCTAAAGATCTCACAGTCTCTTTGTTTATAACCATCCAAGTCAAGTGGTGATAAAGGATTTTTTTCCTTAACTACATGGGATAATCAAAAGTTATCCTACTGCATAAATGCCTCTCCCTTTAAATCCTAGAATGTCTCTGGCCATCTCTGCAGTTGTGCTTGAGAGGTTTAATAAAGCACCATCACTTTTGGAAAAATAACCTTACTGTTATGAGTACTTCCTGGAGAATATTTCTCTACCACTCAAAAAACTCACCTTTAATCATTGTTTCCTCTAGGTCTATCTCTCTCACACATACTCTGTGTGTGTATCGGGAAATGAAAATGTTGGACATGTAAAAAAAAACTGAAAGACAATCCACATTGGCATAAAATGTCCTGCTTATATCAGAAAAGGGCTTGTTCTCTCTCACCCTCATTCTTCCTACATCCCTTACCTCCTTCTCTCCGTCTCTTTCCCTAAGACACACAGACACACACACACACACACACACACACACACACACACACACACACACACACACTCAGCTAAAAAAGAAGAGTTTAAGAGCGCCAAGGTAACCTGAACATTTTTCTTGGGATCATTACTTTCCTTCACCATTGTTCTGGCAAATATAACCTGCAAATGAAAATGTTCTAGCAAGATACTGCTCCACAACTGTATGGCTAACTAAGTAGGAACATCAGCTTCAACTATGCCGTGGAATCCAAGAGAATATTCAACCTGGAAAAATTCCAACCCCTAAACAGCACCTCCCAGAAGATGACTACAGCTTCTGAAGGAAATCCTTTAACCACAAATTCCAACTCCCCTTCACTCCTACAGCCTCAATCACACATCTCAAAGGGCTGATCCCTTGAATCGTGACAACCTGACCCACATCAGCAGCCCAGAGGCCATATGGCAACACAGTGCCTTTCCAGCTCACTGGGGAAGGAAAAGGGTGGGACAATCACTTGAAATCCTGTAATCACAATTGAAATCCTGTAATTTATGATTTGTCAATAACTCCTGCCTTTTGGGGAGTTTTCTTCACTCCTTAACAAATCCCAGCAGCTACAATATGTAACCACAAGCACCTAAAACACCTTTGAAACTATTTCATTGTTTGGCAACGATAAGATGAAAAATAAGATCTCTGGCGATAGAGAATAAGTCCCACATAGTAATTTTGAAAACTTAGGGGGGAAAATCCTTTGGGATTCAGAAGGTAAAAAATTAGTATACAGGACAAGTAGAATCAGATATACTGCCAGGAAGTGGGACATGAAAGCCGAAGAACTATTCTCATATTTACACCATAAAATGAAATTGATAGTTCTGTCACCCCTGCAGTTATTAAACTGCACTGATCAAATAAACATCTGAGCTGAGCTAAATTAGGCCAGGCAAAGAAATTTACTTGAATAACATAACAGCTCTCAGGTTGAAAGGGGGATTTATCAAACATCCACTTAACGTTCATCTACTTAACTCACCTCCAAATTATTGCTGTCGCATGCTTATCTCCTAGTAATTGAATCAACCTGACACACCATGAAGAGGATTTGGAGTGAAAAGTCCTGAGTTAGAGGCCTGGGTTTTGACTTTTTAATTTACCAGCCATGCAACATTGAACCTCAATACAATGTGAGCAGTTTGGACTAGTTGATTGCCAAGATCCCATCCAGTTGAAAATTCTCTAGGCAGTGATAGGGAATTTACTACCTCCAAAAATAATTATTTTTGTGTTTGGACATTTCTGATTTTAAGAAGTCCTTCCTTATACAAAGCTAAGATATGCTTTCATGCTTTCTTATAGTTCCTACCTACTTTATCTGAGTTCTACCTGCCTTGGGATGATGCAGCCCAAATATATATAACATATATCTCTTCTATATAACAGTCACTCATATAGCTGAAGACAGATACTGCATCTCCTATCCATCTCCCACCCATTCATCTCATTGGGTTCTGTTTGCCACTCATCTAACCAATAACTCTACTTTACTCAGAACACATAGCACGTTTTCCATATCCTTACTGAACAATGGTCATCAAAACTGAACAAAGAGCTACAGAAACAATCTGATAAATGCTGAATGAAGAACATCACCTCATACGTTGTTCTAGCTAATGTACGCCTTTTAACGCAATCTAAAGTAGTATTATCTTTTTGGCTACTACACCACTCTGCCATGGCCACAATACTGCTTCTTTTACTCTTATCTTTTAGCTTATCCTTGTAAAGTTATTTAGAATTGAAGTCATACTTTTTATTTTGTTTCAGTGAGATTCGCTTGATTAGGTTCAACCATTAGTGCAACATGCTAAAATCTTCTTGGATCTGCAGTCTATCCTAAAAGTATTTGCCATCTGTCCACATTTTCATCTAAGTTATTGATAAAATATAATGATCATAACACGGTCAAGAAAACAGTATTAGAACAGACCACTGGAGACTCCCCTCCATATTGATATGAGTTCACAAGATTTGGGGTCCTCTAGCCATTAAAAGGTCAAGTCCCAGATTGCCTCATCCTTGACATACTCTGGATACTACCTTTCTCACTCATTCATACTCTACAGTTTAGTCTTTATGCTGCTTCTGCAATGATTTCCATAGTTAGGTTCACTCAAGACTTGGAGCACTTTGAGAGAAAAGGTGGGAAACTGTGGGGGGGGCAGGCAGTGGGGGGGGTGGGATTGACAGTAGTCCATATCTGCCTGGGGAAGGGGGGACACACCTCATCAATAAAGGTACTTGCATGGTGAATATTTGTATAACTAGCCCTGAATAGTACCCCACAATATTAAAATAAAAATTAAAAGAGGAAAAAAAACATTAAAAATATAAATAAAGTTAACATAAAACAATATGGTATAGTGGAAATAATGTGGGAGTTGGAGTCTGAATGACCTTGAATTGAATCATAGTTCTGTAACTTACTGGGCGACCTTGGACATCTAATCAATATCAGTTCCTTCATCTCTAAAATAAAGATAATAATAGTGACCTAATCACAAGATCGTCCTGAGGATTAAAAGTAATACATGGAAAATCTTAGCACACTCTTAACACATAATGGATACATAATATAGATTACTGTTATTATCACAGCATGGCAGAGACAAAAACATAATAACTACTGTCACAAGATAGCAAATAAACCCAAGAAGAAGAGAAAATGAAGCCCTATGTTCTATAAGTGTTAACCAATATTCCAAAAAAGAAAGAATCAATGGTCTAGTAAGTTTGGGAATGAAGACGTTAAACAAAGTGTTTAAAACTCAGGCATATTTCTATCTCTTTGACTCTAAACAAGATTGGCACCATTTTCCATTTCTTATCTGATCATGTCAAATATCAAATAAGGCACTGCTATGGCTCCAAGGACACAAAGGATTATTCAGAACCAGTCAATGCCAGGGTGAGAGGAAACACAAAATTCAAGGGGTCAGTGAGCAGGGGAAAACATATAAGTAAATAATAAAAATAAAATGTTGCCAGGGCTATAGAGAGGTAAATACAGAATATGTAAGGGAACAAGGATATATCTGAAGATGTCAGGGAAGGCATATTGTAAAAGGTAATAATTCAGAAGGGTCTTAAAAGATGAAGAGAAGTTGAAGAACTCTCCAAGTAGTGAGGATAGCATGCAGAGATTTTGAACAGTGGCGGACCATTACAAGATCATCCAAGAAATATTGATCACTCTAGAGTGACTTTTCCATAAAATACAGGTAACCATAGAGATAGTGGGAAAGGTACAGATTCATGCCTGTGGTGAAGGGGCTTGTATATCAATAAAGGATTTGGGGATTCTGCAGGCAAGGAGGAACCAGCACAGGGAATGGTATGATACAATGATTCATTGGTATATGAGTTCTGTTTTGAACAGTAGAGATTGAGATAATTAGGGGCCATCCATATGGAGATGCAGTCTGTTCAACATAACAGTGTGTATAACAAGAGAGAGAGAGACCAGAGATAGGAGTCTCCTGTATGTTATGGTCAATAAATGAGAAAACCCACATTTTAAGAAGGAAGAGTATGTGGAACATGTCTCTGGTGCCTCAATGTAAAAACCTTGAAACACAAAGTAAAATTAGACTAATGATTCTTGCCTATTAAATTCATGCTCTTAGTGATAATTACTTCTAACATAAGAGCTCACATTCTTGCTTTCTTTGAAAAAAATCAATATTAAATTTGCCTGTTTTCTCTCCAGTCATAATTTCTAGAAGACTAACATTCATCTCATGGCAAGTCCTCTCAGTATCCAAATATGTAACTCATAGAAAAAAGAGAATATGAAGGTAGGGGCGCTATTGTTTTCTTACCATAAATTAAATTTTAATTTCTTATAAATGCACATTTTATTCTTCTAGAGACAAGAATCAGGAAGCATATTTATTTGATATTTATCAAGCACCCTACCAAGCTGAAGTGGGGGCTACAAAAAAAATTGGCTGTGGGCCTTGTATACAAAAAACCTGTGTTAGCCAAGGGAACTCTTCCATAAAATCTCAAATACACGAGGATTATGTAAACCTAAATTTGGAACTTGCTAAAACAAGTACAGATGTGTACGTGAGGAAGTTGGGAAGTAAACACATGTTGCTGGAGAAATAGAGGTGGAGATATGGGTGGATCTGGGTTTGGTTAGGAATGAATCAGACCATCCCACAGATGGTGGCTCCTCCCTAGATGTACTTGCTATAAAAAGGCCATTATCTCCAACTTCAGTACCCAGCAAGCTCCTTCAGGCTACATTCCATTTGCTCTTCAGGTGAACAAGGTAAGAGGGAATACATCTAACTTTGCCTACTTAGTGTTAAGCAAGGTAGAAATCTGAATGGATGTGTATTCTAGGGCAAAAAGGCTATAGATGTTTACGTTTTTTTCCCCCTTTATTTTTAGTGGCACTGTTTCTAAAAGTTTATTTCTATACACAAGGAAAATGAAGGAATAAATTTGTTTTCCATAAGGCTACTTAATACTCTCTTTGTATTGGTAGACTGTCCATTTATTCATTCATTCAACAAATATATATTAACTACTTTCTATTTGCCAAGTGCTGCTCTTGGCTCTGATTATGCAGTAGCGAACTACATAAACATCCTACTCTTAAGAGCTTAAATTTAATAGGGGAAGACATTCAGTAAACCATTTAGTAGGGGGAGGCATTCAGTGAATAATAACAAATGGATAAGATGTCAAATAGTGATAAGAACAATGAAGAAGATAAAAAAGTAGTAGGGTGATGGAAAGGAGGAGAAGAGTACTTTAGATGACCAGGGGAAGACCTCTCTACAGAATTATCTTTTGAGCTGAGATCTTAATGACAAAAAAAACCTAACCAAGGCAAAGGGCAAGATTCCAGAGCAGGAATAAACCTATTGCAAAAACAAAAATTAAGCTAATGTATGTAGAGCACACATATCTACAAAGAGAAATAGTGGTATATGGTGATATCAGAGAGCTACACAGGGGGAGGCCATGGTAAAGAGACACATAGTAGAGTTAAAACAGTACATTATTTTAAGTACATGACAACTCATTAGAGGACAGTAAACAGGGGGAGTAAGAGAATCTATGCTTTCAAAAGACCACTCCAAGCTGCTACATGGAAAACAGGACTATAGGAAGATAAGAGTGGAAGCAGGGAGAAAAACTGAGATCACTTAGGTGAGAGATGATGAAAATAAAAGAAATGGTGAGAAATAACTTTTTGATCATATCAAAATCTAGAAATTATTCATAATTCATGTCTTTACACCACACTTCATGACCAGGTCCAGTCAACTCTGCCTATGAGGCTATGAACATTTTTGTTTATTTTTTTGCAATATGTATGTATTTATGTTGGAAATATTCCTAGGAGTAAATTGCTGGGTCTTAGATCCCACCAAACAATTTTGAAAAGTGCTTCTGCCATTTTATGCTATCCTTAGCAACATACAAAAGATCTTGATTCTCCACATCCTCACCCATATTTGGTATTGTCAGGATTATTTTTTCCTTTTTATCTTTTTAGTCATTTTGGTGGGTGTATTGTGGTCTCACAGTTATTTCAATTTGCATTTCCCCGGTGTTTAACAAGACTGAGAACTTTTGGTATGTTTATTAACCATCTGGAGATCCTTTTCTGTAAAGCTCTTATGAAAGAGACACATTTTTTCTATTGGGTTGTCTGTGTTTTTGTATAGATTTACAGGTGTGGGAGTTATTTTTATATTCAGGACAGAGTGGTTTATTGTTTAAATGTGTTACATGTATCCTCCCATTGTGTGGCTTGCCCTTCTCTCCTTCAGTAATATCTTTAAATGAACAGACATTCCTACTTTTAACACCGTCCAATTTACCAATATTTTTCTTTATGATTAGTACCTTTTGAGCTTTATTTAAGTATTTCTCCACCCCAAGGTCCTGAAGGTATTCTCCAATGTTATCTTCTTTTACCTCTTACGTGTAAAATCCACCTGGAAACTAATTTTTTCTATATAGAAATGCAATTAAGTCAGCATCATTTATTCAAAAGACAATCTTTTTCCCTGCTGAATTACACTACCATCTTTGTCATAAACCAAATGTCCAGAATGATATAAGTCTGGTTTTTAGCTATTACCTTTCATTATTCCATTGTTTAGACTTGCACCAATGCCATATTATCTTTCTTTGCAATACACCTTGCTGTCTGATATGTCCTCCAACTTAGTCTTCTTCAAGATTGTCTTGTCTAATTTTGGCCTTCTACATTTTCATACAAATTTTAGAAATCACTTTATCAATCTTTGTTTTTTAAAACTCCAGGAATTCTGAATGGGATTATATCGCATCTTTAATGAATTTGAGGAGATCTGATATCTTACACTTTTCAATCCATGAACAAAGCATATTCTTTCATTTATTAAATTCTTCCTTAATTTATCTCAACATTTATAATTTTCTAAGTAGCTCTTTCATTAGCTTGTTCCTAGAAATTTCCTATTTGTTAATGATTTTGTAAATAGCATCCTTTCTTATTTCATTTTCTAATGGTTTATTGTTGTTGTACAATCAATACAATTGATTTCTGTGTGTCTATCTTACAAACGGCAACATGTGGATTTTATTTATTTGGATAGTTTAGCTGTACAGCTTTTTGGATTTTCCACATACAAAAATTATGCCATTCTGTAAGTAATTACAGTGTTATTACTTCTTTCCCAATTGCTCTGTGTTAATTCCTTTTCTTATTGCTCTAGCTAAAGCAATAAAATCTTCAGTACAGTGTTAAATAGGATGATACCGTGTACAGCATACATCCATAGGATGTGACAGACATACTAGTCTTATTCCCAAACTTAGAAAGGAAAGCTTCCAACATTTCACCATTAAGTATAATTTTTGCTATTACATTTTCACAGATATAGTTAATATCTTTTATTTATAAATCAGAATTAATGTAGGATTTTACAACTTATTTTTGCATCTATTGAGAGGTTCATATAATTTTCCCCATTATTCTATTCTAGTACTTAATTGGTTGGTTTTCAAATGTTAAACCAAACTTGGATTTTTGGAATGAAACTTACTTAGGAATGATGCATATTCTTTTTATGTAATACTAGGTTCAGCTTACCCTTATTTTCGCTCAGATCTTTGCATCTATATTTATTAAATAAATTATCCTAAAAATTTTGATTCTTGTAATTCCTTGTCCTGTTATGATACTGAGGTCATGCTGGATTCATAACATGGGTATTTCTTCTTTTTCATTTCTCTGAAATAATCTGTATGGCATTAAAGTTATTTGTTCTTTATACTTTGAACAGAATTAACCAGTAAAGCTAACTGGCAGTTTCCCATTCACTGAAAATTCATTTAAAATGATTCAATTTATTTAACTAATATAGGTTTTTAAATTTATTGTTGGTTCAGTTTGGGTTAGAACTGTTTCTCTAGAAGTGTGTCCATTTCATCTAAATTTTCAAATTGAAATAAAGTTTGTAATAATCACTCTTATTATCTTCCTAATATCTAAAACATGTATAGCAATGTCCTTTTACTTTCCTGATACTAGTTATTCATGCCTTTGTTCTTCTTTTCTTGATTAATCTTGTAGGGGTTATCAATTTTATTAGATTTCTCAAAGGCTGAATCTTGACATTGTTGATACTCCAAATTTTCTGTTTCATTAATTTCAGTTATCTTTATTATTTCCATCTTTATACTTTCTTAGGACTTAATTTGTTCTTTTTCAAACTTCTTGAGATGAATGCTTAAGTCATTAATTTTTCAGCTCTTCTTTTTAAATATAGTCAAATATATTTAAGCTATATATATCTACTAGGCACGGAATTAATATATTCCACAAGTTTTGCTATTCCATATTCTTCTCATTTTCACTTGGTTCAACATATTTACTATTTCCTATTATAATTTACTCTGTGACCCAATGGTTATTCAGAAGTCATTGCTTCATTTTTAGACACTTGAAAATTTTACTAGTTATCTTCCTATTTTTAAATTCTATCTTCACTATTTTCTGTTATAGAACATGCTCTGAATGACTTCAATCCTTTAAAATTTGTAGAACTTGCTTTATTACCAGCATATGGTGAATTTCAAATGTGCATGTCCATTTCAAAAGATGGGTGTTCTGCAGTTGTTAGGTGAAGTGTTCAATATAGGTTAATGTTTTTATTAATAACATTGTAGAAATCTTCTTGTTCCATCAGTTGCTGAGAGAAGCATTAAAATCTTCCACTGTAATCACAGATTTGTCTATTTCTCCTGATAATTTTGTCAATTTTTACTTATGTATTTGGAGGCTATGTTATTAGGTACATATCAATTGAGTTTTCTAATACCTTCCTGATGAAATCATCTTTTATTGCTATAAAATAACTTTCTAGCAATACTTTTTATCTTAAAGTTTACTTGACAGATATAACAATAATAGATTTCTTTTAATGTTTGAATTATATTTATTTTTTCCATCCTTTTAGTTTCAAACATTGTTATCATATTTAATGTGTGTCTCTTATAAGCAGTATAGTTTTTTTTTTCAATCCAGTCTGAGAGTCTTTTCTCCTAATTAGCATATATACACCATATAGAGAGTATTATTATGGAAACCATTATCCCACCTTGTCTATATTTCTTTTCCTACCCTTGACTTTTTTGGATTAATTACATATTTAACAGTTAATTTACCTTATATTAGCTAATTAATGATGCATTTGTATGATTCTTTTCATGCTTATCCTAAAAACTGTAGCATGCATCCTTGATTTATTTTTAAAATATATTATTAAAGATACCTTAACCACTGCTCAGACAATTTAAGTATCCTACAATGCTTGAACTCCATTTACCTTCTCTTATCCTTCTTTTATGTGTTTTAAATCAATTTTTTAATCCTGAAAGATATTATTGTTACTATATGTAATCAATTTTATATTTTTTTTCCACAAACATTCTCTTTCAATTTTTCTTATTCTTTCTTGCTTCCTTGTGCCTCCAACTAAGATCATCCTTTAGTATTTCCTTTACAGTAGGTCTTTGGCAACTGGCTTTGCTTATGTGTGCTTGAAAATATCTTTACCAGCCGGGCTCGGTGGCTCAGCCTATAATCCCACGCTTTGGGAGGCTGAGGTGAGTGGATTGCCTGAGTCTGCAGGTTTGAGACCCGCCTGGGCAAGCGAGACCTCATCTCTACAATAAATAAAAAAAAAAAATTTAGCCAGGCGTGGTAGCGTGTGCCTGTAGTTCCAGCTACCTGGAAGGCTGAGGCAGAAGGATCGCTGGAGCCCAGCAGGTCGAGGCTGCGGTGGCCGGGATCGGCCACTGCACTCCAGTCTGGGTGACAGAGTGAGACTCCAACTCAAAAAAAAAGAAAATATCTTTACCTAAGTTTTCTTTTGGATAGATATTTTTACTGGGTACAGAATACTAGAATAGAACTTATGAAGATAGAATTTCATTGTTTTTTGCCTCCATTGTTTCTTTGCAAAAGACAGACAACGGTCTTATTGTTGTTCCTTTGAAGGTAACATATGTGTTGCTCTGGTTGCTTTAAAAATTTCCTCATTGTCTCAAGTATTCAGTAATTGTATTATCATGTGTCTAGGTATGGTTTTCTTTTATATCTCCTGCTTGGAGTTTATAATACTTTTAAAATCTGTGCCTTGATAAATTTCATCTATTTTAGGAACTTCTATTATTTAATTCTCAGAATATTGTACTTCCCATCAAATCTGAATGTAGTCCCCAATAAACTGTCACAGATGTGATAGCTCCTTGATACCTTTGTGCATGTGTGCGTACACACACACACACACACACACACACACACACACACACCAATTTTCTCATTGTTCTCAAAGTCTGAAATAACCTGATAAGCCACTGCACAAAGCACTCTTTAAAATACAAAGTACAAGAAAAGTATGTATGCAGTGGCTCACACCTGCAATCCCAGCACATTGGGAGGCTCAAGATCACTTGAGCCTAAGAGTTTGGGACCAGCCTGGGCAATATAGCAAGACTTCATCTCCACAAAAATAAATAAATAAATTAGCCAGCATGGTAGTGCACACCTGTAGTCCCAACTACTCAGGAGGCTAAGGCAGAAGGATTGCCTGAGCCCAGGAAGTTAAGGCTATGGTGAACCATGACTTTACCACTGCACTCCAGCCTAGGCAACAGAGTGAGACCCCGACTCAAAAACTAAATTAATTAATGATAAAAATAAAGCAAAGCACAAGAAAAGTAAATTTTTAATCCTTCTTTCTAGGTTCACATATATTGCCAAAAGATGTCTACCATTATGAAATGCATCGATGACATCATTCAAGTTTTCTGCCAATATGCAAAAAAAGATAAGGACACTGAAACATTGAGCAAAAAAGAGCTGAAGGAACTTCTGGAAGTACAGTTACAGCCAATCCTAAAGGTAAGAGCTATTTGACAAGACCAACAAGCATTCATATTTTTCATCAAAAATCTAAGCAAGGATACTTGTGAAACTGTCTGGAATTATTTCTTTTGCAATAAGAACAAACTTACTCTTTTTTGAAAACAGACATAATTTACTGTCCTCCCTTCATACCTTTATGCACACTACACACACAGAGTAACCACTCTTAGAAAAAAAACCCATATTAACATACAAAAATCAATGCAAATTACTCAGTTCTTTATAATATTCTTCCTTACATCAAGATTACTAAAACATTATATTTTAAAGAAAACTAAATCAAGGATCATATAAAATGCTGAATTTTGAAGTAATAAAAAGAAGCATTTACCTCATCAAATCTTATATTGATACTTGATAAGTTTAAAATTTTCTTTATGTCTAAACCATATACTTATCAACTGAATCAGTAGTTAAAAGACTTGTAAGAAAAAAATTTAAAAACTTGGTTCCAATTTTTAATGTTCAGAATCACAATCCCTAAATTAACTTTGAAATAATTATCTGACAATATGAGTCAGACTGATGTAGTTTCCCTCTGTGATTTCTCCATTTACAGAATCCAGATGACCCAGATACTGCTGAAGTCTTCATGCATCTCCTCGATATAGACCACAACCAGAAAATTGACTTTACAGAGTTTTTTCTGATGGTATTCAAGTTGGCTCGAGCATACTATCAGTCAACTAGAGGGGAGAATATTAAAACATCAGGGACCAAGAAGAACAAGA
This sequence comes from Tarsius wallacei, assembly GCA_963574415.1. Lineage (NCBI taxonomy): Eukaryota > Metazoa > Chordata > Mammalia > Primates > Tarsiidae > Tarsius > Tarsius wallacei. Next base: position 24,621 of record CAUYQG010032595.1, read on the forward strand.
AAAGTCATCATTATCAAAAGGAAGCAGATGATACAGACAAAGAAGAGGAGACAAAGGAAAGAAAAAGAACAACCAGTGTTTCAGGAAGAAGTGGAAAAAAGGATAAGAAGTCAAGATCTAAGAGCCCAAGAGGTAGAGGAAAACATAGACATGGCTCAAGTTGTGGGCGTAAAGAAAAAAGAGGACATTCATCAACTGACAAAAAAAGAGAAGGACATAAAAAACAACATAAGGAAACTGGTAAACAGAAACACCACAATGATTCTACTGCATCAAAAGAAAGAAGACATAACACAAGTGTTAGTCCAGCAAGGAAAGAAGAGGAAAGTGAATTTGATTATGAAGATACAGGACGAACAACTGCAACTTGGAAAGAACGAGGCAATGGTGACTCATATTATGCACTAGAGGTAGATGAACTTGACACAAATAATACACAATTAGAAGAAAATGAAAGCGAACAAAGGAGTAGATCTCATGACCATGAATCCAAGCGTGAAGGATCTCGTCACCAAGAGCCAGCAAATCGGAGAGACGGTACTAGACATTCACAAGCCAGGGGTAGAAAAACATCAGAACCTACAACGGGCAGACAGCGAGGATCGAGTGTGAGCAATGAGAGTGATGGTGAAGAACACTCAGAAGACTCAGAGAGGCACTCTGGGTCTAGTTCCAGAAACCATCAGGGATCCAACAATAGCCAGACAAGAGATGGCTCTAGACACTCGGGGTCTCATCAACATGACCGAGCCAGACATGGACAGTCCACAGACGGCTCTAAACACTCAAGCTCTCGTCATGGAGACACTTCCTCCGGTAGACGGGCTGAGTCTTCCCATGGTGGGTCAAGATCAAGTCCAAGAGGAAGACAAGAATCCCACCACGAGCAGTCGGCAGACAGCTCCAGACACTCAGGGGCTGGCCATGGACAATCATCCTCTGCATCCCAGACAAACAGACACCGAGGATCCAGTGGCAGCGAGACCAGTGATAGCGAGGGACACTCAGAAGACTCAGACAGGCAATCAGTAGGGTCAGCCCATGGTCCATCCGGCCGTAATCAGCACAATCCACAGAGATCCGCACGGGGCCAGTCAAAGAAAAGGCCCAGGCACTCAGGGTCTTGCTTCTACCAACTATCTACTCATGAAGAGTCTGAGTCCGCCCATGGAGGATCTGGATCCAGCAGTCGAGGAAGACAAGGGTCCCGCCATGAGCAGGAACACGACAACTTTAGGCACTCGGAGTCTCATGAGGGTCACACAAACAAGACGGGAAGATCAGGATCAAGCAGAGGAGGAAGGCAGGGATCCCACCATGAGCAATCGCGAGACAGAGCTGGACAAACAGGGTCCCATCACGACCGTTCTGCCTCCCAAGGACGGTCTGATGCTTCCCGTGGCCAACCAGGATCCAGAGGTGCAAGCAGACAAGGATCCAGACAGGAACAATCAAGAGACAGCTCCAGGCATGCAGGCCCTCGTCATCACGAGTCACCCAATCAGGCAGACAGCTCTGGACACTCACACGCCGGGCATGGACAACCATCTTCATCCAGGACCAGCAGACAGCGGGGATCCAGTGGGAGCCAGGACAGTGACAGTGAAGGACACTCAGAAGACTCAGAGAGGCGCTCTGGGCCTGGTGCCAGAAACCATCATGGATCCAACCATGGCCAGACCAGAGATGACTCTAGACACTCGGGGTCTCATCAACATGACCGAGCCAGACATGGACAGTCTGTAGACAGCTCTAGACACTCAAGCTCTCATCATGGAGACACTTCCTCTGGTAGACCGGCTGAGTCTTCCCATGGCGGGTCAGGATCAAGTCCAAGTGGAAGACAAGAATCCCACCACCGGCAGTCGGCAGACAGCTCCAGACACTCAGGGGCTGGACACGGACAATCATCCTCTGCATCCCAGACAAACAGACACCGGGGATCCAGTGTCAGCAAGACCAGTGATAGTGAGGGACACTCAGAAGACTCAGATAGGCGATCAGTAGGGTCAGTCCACGATTCGTCTGGCTCCACTCATCGCAACCCACAGGGACCCGCACGTGGCCAGTCAGGGGAAAGGCCCAGGAATTCAGGAACTCGTCTCTACCAGCTATCCACTCATGAAGAGTCTGAGTCCGCCCACGGAGGATCTGGATCCAGCGGTCGAGGAAGACAAGGGTCCCGCCATGAGCAGGCACGAGACAACTCCAGGCAGTCGGGGTCTCATGAGGGTCAGGCAAACAATCCGGGAAGGTCTGGATCAAGCAGAGGAGGAAGGCAGGGATCCCACCATGAGCAATCGCGAGACAGAGCTGGACACACAGGGTCCCATCACGACCGTTCTGCCTCCCAGGGACGATCTGATGCTTCCCGTGGCCAACCAGGATCCAGAAGTGCAAGCAGACAAGGATCCGGACACGAACAATCAAGAGACAGCTCCAGGCATGCAGGCTCTCGTCACCATGAGTCACCCAATCGGGAAGACAGCTCTGGACACTCACATGCCAGGCATGGACAACCATCTGCATCCAGGAGCAGCAGACAGCATGAATCCAGTGGGCACCAGGACAGTGACAGTGAAGGATACTCAGAAGACTCAGAGAGGCGTTCTGGGTCTGGTTCCAGAATCCATCCTGGATCCAACCATGCCCAGTCTAGGGTTGGCTCAAGACACTCTGTGTCTCATCAAGGTAGAAGCAGTCATAAACAGTCTGAGTCTATTCCTCAACACTCAGACTTCAGTACTACAAGGGAACATGGGCACTCTACTAATTTTTCTCAGGAATTAGGGTCTGGCTCAAAAGTTCAATCACATGGCAGACAGGATAATTCTGAGTCTAATAATTTTTACTCTGAGGGAATTCAAAGAGAACAGAATGATTCTGGTTTGGGTTGGAGACATGGCAGCTATGGTAGTGCTGGTTATGAATATGGTCAGTCAGGGTTTGGACAGTCTCAGGATGGAAAGGTCTGTTACAATTCCACACCTGTGGAATTCAATAACAGTTCTGAAATCAGAAAAGCATCTGGCTATGGAGAAGAGTTTTCAAGATTCAATGTAATCTGTAGTAATAGAAATTCAGGATTATATGGTCATTCAAGTGATATACCAAAGCAGCTTGGTTTTGGTGAGTCACAACAATACTATTACTATGAGTGAGAACCTAAAGGAAAAGGAAACGATCTTAACGTAGAAGAAAGAAATTTGAATACTACTTTCAATCTAGAAACTTTTCATAACACTTTCAGGGACTTTGTCTTTTCATATGAATCTGTTTAAATAATTCTACACTATTTTATTTCTTTGGTGGTAGTTTCTTTTTATTTTCCAGGGATCTTTATACTTTGTTTTTGGTAAATTTTAAATAGAAGAAATCCATGTCAGGAAATGCTAACTTTAGAAAGCTATGAGAATTTTAGGAGATTGTGGATCAATTAAGAATTTTTTTGAAAGTTTAAATTTTAGATCCTCTCCAGATTAGTAAATTAATATTTGCCAAAAATATCAAAGTAGGCAAAAATATCAAATCACTCATCTGGAGGCCAAAAGTACTATATTAACATCAGTGTTTAGCACATCTATCTCTATTATCCTTTTGCTGGAATTCTGTATTATTCTGCATTCAGTAAAATCATCTTCAGTATAGACAATTCAAAAAAGTAAACTGCATTTAAATTAAAAATAAACTCAATCATATAGTATTGTTTGTCTCTTCTAGTTTTTTCTCATAAACCCAAAAGGTTACTTCCCTGTGACTGAAGTAGACCTTTTTCCTATATCACTGGAAAGCTGCAAGACCATATAGCACACATATACCATGCAAAAGTAATACATAATAAATAATAAAAGATAAAATTTAATCAAAGCATATATTTTTCTCCAACATAATCACCATCCAAAAGTCACCTTCAAGAAGAGTAAAAGGCTCTGCTCAATCATGAGTATTACCATCATTATTATGAAAACATCAACCCAAGTGTCTATTAAGCCATGTCAAGTTCAAAATTACTGACCATAGGACCTTTTGCCAAAGACACTAGGAGATGAAATAGAAATAGTGGAAGCAGGGAAGTTATGCTGAAACATTCTGACTGAGGAAAAGCAATTTTTTAAAATGTCCTCTTGTCCTGGAAGGAAAATACATGTACCTTTATGATATAGGCAAGTGGATGAAGAGGGGGGAAAAAAAGAATAGTGAAAATGTGAACAAGTTTCTACCATAAGAAGAAATATCCTTTTATGAGAATCATACTCAAATTTTCCTTCCCATAATATCAGACTAGAAGCGATAAGTAAGCCAGTGTTCACATTTTGCAGATGAGGATATTACACAAATAATCCATATTAAAGTAGCAATCAAATTTCAATTCCCCTGTGAGTTCAGTGATTTTATAAAAGCACTTATCAAAGATTCCTTTCTTGAACTTTTACTCAAATAAATCAAAATAAAGTGAAATTAGTTGTCAAAATTTAAATGATCCCCAGCGGGAGCAGAGACAATGAAAAACAACAAACAAGCTCATTTTTCTAATTAGCTTCAAACAGTGTGATGTCTTCCTTTGTTCTCCACAAGTCACTTGAAGGCACTTCTCTCCTACCAATGTCCTGCTTCCCTGCTTGAAGTGCTATCCCCAAATACTCCTACAAAGCTGCAAACTCCATAAGGTGCCATATACAGAGGCCTCATTGAGCTGCCACAAATATGGGAAGAATGCCTCTGTCTATTTCTGTGATGCACTTTGCTTCCTTGCCCTCAGTCTCATAATTTATTTAGCTCCTTCTTGCAAACCCAATCTAAAGGAGTAGGTCTAACTGATAGACTGAAAAATAAAAGAAACTACCATGAGGACAGTCTAGACCTGGCTTAACTAAGGTAGAGGTATTGATGAAAGGGTATCGACAGAGGTTACAATAGAGATATGGGATATGTGCATACTACAGCAGCCAAACTCTCAAAATTTTCTGAAGACCCCAACAACTGAAATTGTCTTTTATACCCTGCCCAGTCAAGAATCGAATCACCAGACATTCCTTTTTGTTAGCTGACAGAAAATCAATTTATCCAAAAAGATGCAAACAAGATTCACTTGGGACATCAATTTTTCTCTGTCTTCTCTCCTTCCCTTATGAAATTTTTGTATCTTGTCCCTTAATTCAGTCAATCTACTCTCTCACATGTAAATCAACAATTTTCATACAAAATAACTAAACGTTTCTAAGTTTTTCCTTGACCGGGACAATCTTAAGGGACAGACTTTATCTTCTGTCACTGTCTTCTCCACGCAAAAACTTTCTCCAAAATGTGTCAACCCATAACAATCTTATCAGGTGGATAAAGCAAAACACAGTAGTAGAATAGAGAAAAAGATCTGGGTGTGACGGCTCACACCTATAGTTCCAGCACTTTGAGAGGCCAAGGCAAGAGGACTGCCTGAACCCAGGGGTTCAAGAATAGCCTGGACAAGTTGGCGAGATCTGTCTCTACAATAAACCAATAAACTAGCTGGGCATAGTGGTGCTTGTCTGTGGTTCCAGCTACTTGGAAGGTTGAGGTGGAAAGATTGCCTGAGCCCAGCAGGTCGAGGCTGCCATGGCCGTGAGTATGCCACTGCACTCCAGCCTGGGTGACAGTGAGACTCTGACTCAAAACAACAACAAAACGAATAGAAAAAAGGAGAGAGAACAACACAAGCTTATCAATCACAATCAGATTTTGATTATCTATTTGCAGCCTCATGTGACAGGACTTTTTTAGGTACAGTCCACAGTAGTTTGCACTGCTGGTCTGCAAACTATTTACTATTGGTACACAACAACAGCTCGTATAAGCGAAAAAATTGAGGGTAAGGATTTAGACATGTTTATAAAAATTTGGCTTTGGTATTTTGTCCAAGTGTATAACCATTTATAAAAATTTTATAAAAGCTCAGTCCCTGACAGATTGGAAATGTAAACTCTCATTTTCACCACAGACAGTATGAGAAACACTGTTACATGATTCTCATCACAAATGGTTAGGGCAGATTTATCTACTGGACAAGCTATTGAAGACTTACGAGCAGGAGAGTGAGTTCCTTAATCAAATATCTACATTAAATGGTCTGGGATGGTCTAGAGAAGACAAGAGATAAAGAGGTTTGCCTGTAAATAAAGCAGTGTTCCAAGGCAAGATAAGATGAGATCTGAACCAGGTCAGTGGCAGTGGGATACCAGAAAAATGACATCAACAGTATTTGGTCACTGATTGAATCTAGCAGATAAAAAAGAGGAAGTAATCTAGAATTATTTCTAGTATTCTATCTTGGGCAATTGGATAAAGTATGAAGCCATTCAGTGAGGTAAGGAATAAGATTTAAAAAGGAGATTATTTTGTAGTTCATAAGCTGATGACTGGGTTTTCGCACAGATGTGTGAGATGTGCCACCCTCAAACCTTGTTATAATGTCAGCACATTACCTATCTGACATTAAAAAAAGATTTAAAAAGGAAAAGTGATAACAATAGTTCTGAACATCATGAGTTTGAGAGTCCCAAGAGAGACTCAGGTGGAGCAGTCTTATGAGCAAATAGATAAAATATCTATATTTCAAAACAGAGATTAGGACTTCAATCATCAGTAAATAGGAAGTTTATTGAATTGGTTAAAAGTACAGCTATCCAGGCAGAATCTCAGCTCTGTCATTAATTTATTGTGCACCTTGGGAAACTTCGTGAAGATCTCTATGCCTCAGTTTCCTCATCTGAAAATTATAAGATAATAATAGTACCTACCTTAGCTTTGTTGTAAAGATTGAGTTGGTACATGTAAAGTATTTAGAATGATGCCTAGCACATAATATTCACTCAATAAATCTTTGCCACTATGGATGAATCTATAGGCATGATTAAGATGAGGAGGTAGAGAGTGCAAGTCAAGGATAGAATATTGAGAAAACTCACATTAAAAGTTCTGTCCACAATCACATAAAAAAATAGGTAGTGGAATCAAGAAATGAAACCTGATTCTACTTTCCAAGTCCATCCTCTTTTCACCGAAAAGGAGGGAATATTGTCAAAGTTCAAGTGTCCTAAAATGGTCAAGTAACGTGAGGAATGAAAGGAGGGAACCCTAGAAATTTAGGATATAATGTAGCCATTTTGAATCAGCACGGCCATTTTGCTTGGGCCTTACCCCTTGACATTCCCTTGCTGCACAGCTTGCACAGACCACACATCCTTTTACCCTATAATCATTAACAAGAAAAATACTTGGGGCAGCCCCTTTGGGTCCCCTCCCACTGTGGGAGCGTTTCTGTCCGCTCAATAAATCCTGCTTTCTATAAATAAATAAATAAGAAAAATACTTTAGTTTTATAAACTGGTTATTACATAGAACCCCTTAGGCATGTCCAGTCTTGCTAATAATCTATCTTTTACACATTCACATTGATACTTTGTTATTGACCACTGGTGACCACCTCCAGCACACCACCGGGAGGCATGTTTATTGGTATACTGTTACCATACAACCATGACAACCTCCAGTCCACCACCTGAGGTCATGAGATATTGATGCCCGGCGATGTCAAGATACTAGATTCATGTGACTACTATGGAAGCCAAAGAATACAACTCTGGATATTCCTTTTGGCCCAGACCTCCTTCAGGTCTAAATCCCCCTTGCTTTAAAGACCCTTAAATAAGCCTAGTTTCCAGCCTTCCACACAACACTCACCTGAGTGCTGGTCCCCTTTCTATCTGTCAAAGGTGAATAATAAACTTTACTTCCTTCTACTTTTCTCTCTATTGCAATCTTGCATTATTCCCATGCACCAGTCCACCTTGCCTCAGTTTACCCTTTCAAGGAATATAATATGTTTATTGTTCTGGTAGCCTGACCTTGTGATCTTGGAAACAGCCACTTCTGTGGAAAGGTGGTAATGTAAAAAAAAATTGTTGGAAAGTTTAGGAAGGAATGGTTTTTAGGAACTGGACCCAATAAAGACAGACTACTCCTGTGAGGAAGCTTAAAACTTAGAGATGGGAAAAACCAAATATCTTAGGTTTTTCCCATCTCTAACTGTCGATTCTGGGGGTGAGGGTTGGGAAGACAGTCCACAAGAGATAATTTTTGAGAATTAAGGAGGGACCAGATGATGTAGCATCAAGGAAGACAGTTAGTAGGCTGGAGATGTTTTTTCCAGATATATTGAGTTATAACAGGCAAATAGACATTGTGTAAGTTTACAGTATACAATGTGATATTTTGATATATGTATACTGAGGCAGAAAGGTAGACAGGAACAAGAGTGGGACAAAGGGGTCAGAAATCTTTCCTTGGTGGGAAGCGGGACAACTAGGGCATACGTGCATGCCTAACATAATTTTGCCTAGCAGAGTAGTATAGTCTAAGACATAACTAAGATAAAATGGATATGACTTGGGGATAGATCGATTGTGGTGATTGTTCAAGAGTTTTAGATAATCTGCCAGATTTCTGGCTTGGATTTCTAGGTGCATAAAGCTCATCTGATGCCGGGTGGGGTACAGTGCAAATCCAGTTTGTTCTTTGACTCGACCCTGAAATAATTTTTCAGAGCAGTCAGCAAAGTTTTAAAACAGAGTTTATTAGCAAGAAGAAGAGAAGGAAAAAGGAAGATTCATGGCAGAAAGACAAGCCATGGGCAACTTCCTCAAAAAAGAAAAACTGTGTTTTTGCTCTAAATTACAAGGTAGATATAGCTACCTAGTTATTTATATGCTAATGAGGGTAGAGCACGGGTGGGCAACTGCTGCCCTTCCACCTCAGATGGGAGGAGGTGTAGTCTTAGATCATTTCTATGGTTAACTGATCTATGGTTTTGATCAGTTAAGGGGTGATGTTGAACCCTTTATCTTGGGAACTTGAAGGATTTTTAGTGATTATGTGCTGAAAGGTTGGGCTGTCCTATTCTTATATCTGATGGAATTTTCTTTTGATTGGCTGAGAGGGTGGGTAGGCTGCCACCTTGACCTGCAGCAAAATGTAATTTCAAAAATGGCTGAACACTTTCTATAACCTACCTACGGGAAATTTGTCTATGTCTAACCTGTGCTAGCTGCCCTGCCTCACATCTAAGTTAGGAAAACAATACCTTAATAGATGAGTGCACTTTAATGGAAACTCTCTAACAGTTTTAAAGTCGAATCAGCTGTTGTCCCTACATTTCAACGCACATTTTATATACGTCACCTAAAGGCTATATCGCTACATCTAACCTACAGAATATGTTTTATTTGAATGGCACCATGTTATCTCAAGTGTTGTAAATCTGATTTAGCTGAATGATTCCTCATTTTTAAAAAAACCTGGAGAGCTGACTTCTCTTCAAAATTGTAAGATAAGGCATCTTCTCCTGAAGATTATCAGCAATACTAAGAAGTAATACTGCCACCTATTGACTGGACATATCCTGAACTGTTCATTCAGACTCATCAGGTCTAACACCTCCCTTCCACTGAAAGCTGCCTCACTTGCTTAGATCATCCACCTGCCAACAAAGTTAAAAATACAACTAAAGAGGAGGAATATGTGAAACATACTCTATAAAGAGATGAATATAATTAGTATGCAAAGAGCTCTTTAAAAACAACAAAAAAGTGTACACTTCAATATTTTTAAAAGATGGAAAATACATGAACAGTCACACAAAATATGATTTATCAATAGATATAAATATTTTGTATCTGAGGTAGTCAAAGAAATCCAAACTAAGACAGTAGCATCAATTTTTTTTACCTATCAAGTTGATACAGCTAATTTTTTTGAGGTTTTTTTTTAATAAAGAGACAGTCTCTTGTTAAATGTGAAGGAAAACAGACATCCTTATGTAGAAAAAGGAGAAGATTACATTCATACAGCACTTCTGGAAAGCAATATTGACCCTTTGTTCTGTGTACCCGGTGGTAAAAGAATATCAAGAGGGAATCGGAGTGGGATCAGAAGGAAGGGACCTAAAACAAGCTGCTGGGAATATCCATTCTTTCAGGCCGTAAACTAAAGGGCTAAAAGAGATTCACTTTTTACTTGGCTACAAACCTTATCTGAGTAAGAGAGAAGACAGAGATTTGAGGCTAAACCTTGAAGGATATGCATTTCTCTGAATTACCTTGGGTAGCTATCTTTCTGGAACAGAATTTATAAGGTGTCAGCTGTGGCAGTTGAATAAATTTTACGTTAAATTCTTTATGAAGAATTCTCAAAAGAAAGGTAATCAAAGTGAAAAAAAAACATGTATTTCCAGGAGGAAACTGCAAACTCCCTGTGGCAGGTTTCAAATGGCTGCAAATTCTTTGACATGCCTTATATCAAGAGGTGGACTCTATTTCCTCTCCTTTCCTCTTGAATCTGGACTTTCCTATGGCTGGTTTGACCAACAGAGTTAAAACCAAAGTGACCTGTACCATTTACAGGCCTTTCTTTAAGAAGACTGGAAATTTCTGCCTTGCCTCTAACATACTGAATACACAAATTAATAACAGCTATGCCATATATAAAAGTAGAACTCTGACAAACACCCTGCAGCTCACCTGCCCAGGAAACCAACCCTTTATCTAAATAAGTAATCCAGGAATGCAGTGAGACTTATAGAAAGTCAAACTGCTATTTCTAGTAATAACTCAGGAAGCTAAACAATAACTACTGTAATAATCAATACAAAATGACCTAGACTTAATTAATACCTGACAGCTTCCCTGATTTTATCCCCATTTATAACTTAGGACCAGCCAGAGAAAGCCAAATGTGTACCCCAACCAATCATACAGGATGCCACACTTTTAGTTAATCCACCTACAGCTTCTTCATGCCAACAGCCCCAAATTAGGGACACCTGAAGCTTCCTTTTTCCCACTATAAGTTTTCCTGCTCCCCTGCCTACTCTTAACTTTTCATTCTCATTCAATTGGTCTTTATTTTTAGACCCTTTTGGTGCCCTCAGCTGCCATGTAAAAATTCTGTTCACCCTGCCGGAGAGACCATATGCAGAAGCCTTGAAATGATATAGAGGAGTGAGAGGCTCAGTTGAGCCCAGGCTTCCAGTCATCATGCTAAAGCTCCAAGTATGTGAGTGAAATCCAGCCTAGGCCACAGCTGAACACTACTGAGTGACTCCAGTCAAAGTACACAGAATAGAAGTATTACCAGCTGAAGTGTGCCCAAATTCCTGTTCCACAAAATCCCAAAATATACAAAAATGACTAGAGTTTCAAACCACTGCGTTTTGGGATTGTTTGTTACGCAGCAATAGATAATCAATAAACTTCTCTTGAGAGAAGAGAGAAAACCTGGGAGTGGGAAGGCCATATATAACAATGCTGGGTCTCCTGACCATCCTAGTACAGTCAAGAATGGACAGGAGGATGGAGCAGAGAAGCTCCCTGCCCTTTTTTCCTCCTTGACTTCTGGTGAAAAAAAATAGCTCAGTTTTTCACTGACGTAAGAAGGAAAGAAGAAATTGTGCAGGTGATCTGGCTAGGAGACTTTGAGGGAAAGAGTTAAGAATGGGGTGTAGGAAGGATATTCTATTCTTCAAGATAAAAATAGCAGAATCAAGTCACATTGCAAAATTTCCCTATCTGTATGCCTAACAAAGTAGACAAAACAAAGTACAAATAAATCAAAATTTCACTAATGGCAACCAAACCAGGAATGGGGTACAAACTCATATTATAAATTTCAAGTACAGCCAGGTACAGTGGCTCATGTGTATAATCCTAGCACTTTGAGAGGCCAGGGAGAGAGAACTGCTTGATCCCAGGAGTTTGAGACCAGCCTAGGCAACACAGTGAGACCTAAACTCTTTTAAAAATTGAAAAACAATTAACCAGGCATGTTGGCACACATCTGTAGTCCCGCTACTCAGGAGGCTGAGACAAGAGGACTGCTTGAACCCAGGCATTTGACGCCATAGTGAGCTGTGTTCATACCACTGCACTCTAGCCTGAGAGACAGACTGAGACCAGCCTCAGATAAGGTGTTAGGTGGAGTGGGAAGGAGTTCAAGAAGAATCAGCCCATACTATTGCACATCAAACAGAATATCTGAATAGAATCTACATTAAGCATGAGCAAGATGGTAACATTCATTTATTCCACATATACTAGTCCAATTCCAAATCTGTAGCAGGCCTGGGACCAGACATAGGCATAGCAAATACAAACAAATCAGAGAAAAAAAGTAGAAAAAAATATTGGAAAAGGAAGATAGCATGAAAAGACAAACAAACAAACAAAGCAATGTAGAAAAAACAACTAGAGGACATACTCACCTTAATAAGTGCTTTAGAAGAATTTTAACAAGAATATAATCTCAGTAAAATAACACAGTCAAGAAGACATGACTTTTAAAAAACAGAGTGGTATTGAAAGGGAAATTGGAAAGTTAAGTAAATTAAGAAAACACACAAATTACAGAAACAGTTGAAAATTAAGCAATTAACAGGATGAAAGAGCTTTAAGTAATCCCATTGAACTCAAAAAAATATTGCAAAGAAATTAAAGAGAAGCTGACAGATAGGAAGACAGTTGATAAACTTTCAACAAGAACCAAATAGGGAGAGAAGGCAAGATGGCAACTGAACCAGTGGGAGTGTGAAAGTCTGCAAGGGCGAGTGTCCATAAAGACAGTCTCGTGAGTGGGTGAGTGCAGCTGGGTGGGAGAAAGTCCATCTGAGGGGAGACTCGGGATCAAGCAACTGGGGCTCCCCTCCAGAGGTGGCTGCAACCCAACACTACCCTGAGATCAGAGCCCCCTGGTATGCAGGATCATCAGTCATTCTCGGGGCCTCTTGGGAGGAGGTATCAGAGGTCACCTGCTCCTTGGTGCCTGGCACCTGACCCACACCACCACACATGGCAATGGGCCAGTCACTGGCAGAGGCAACTGTGGAGAGGGTGCAGCTAGGAAATCTGGAGCTGAGCCTCACTGTAGGTAAGGAGAGACTCCTGCTGCCATTTTCTCTGTCCCCAGATGGGCAGAGACCTGCATTGGGCCCCTCTCCCCACCTCCGGTTCTGTTCAGCCTTCAACCTGGGATCCAATCTGGGACCCAGTGGTGACCTCCGCTCCCCTCTGGGGTCGACCATCGCTAATCTAGGGAAGAAATTTCAGGGGCAGACACAAAGAGACAGACACCCTACCCTCACGTTGGACCAGGCACAGACACATCTGATATGAGTAGGGGACTTGGCAGCACAGCAGCAGAGGACAAGTTGGGTGAGTTGGGATCTGATTCATCCTCCTTCCACAGCAGTATTTGGGACATCTGACCCACACTAGGAGCCACGCAATCAGCCTGCATGGAGAACAGAGGGCAGGGGTTGGGGAACGGAGCCCACTCCCTACCGCAGCTACAGCCAGAAGCAGCAGCAGTACTTGGGAGAGGAACCTGGAGTACCAAAAGTGGTCACAGAGGGAGCTCTTTTTTTCCCTCTGTTTTTGTTAAAGTTCTAGTACTTGTTTGGGGTTTTTTTATTTGTTTGTTTTGGGGAAGGTTGGTTTTTTTTAGTTTTTCTGTTTGCATATGGACATTTTTAAGGGCAAGTGCATCATCTGGTTTTTGTTTGTTGTTTGTATGTTTTTGTTTTGGGGGGTTGTTTTTGTTTCTTTGTTCATTGGTTGGTGTCCCTGTCTGTTTTCTTTCCCCTTCTCCTCTATTTTTATCTTTCTTTAGTCTCCCTTCTTATTTTTTCTGTTCTTTCCCCTTTTACTTATCTCATTTTCCTTATCTCATTTACTTTATGCATATGCCCCCACTACACAGACAGATTGCAAGGTGGTGGGAAGTGGGTTCCAGGGGGTCCACACACCTGTCAGTGGATACTGTGATCTGCAGATAGCTTCTGAATCACAGCTTCCCCCATCAAACCTTAATCAAATTGCAAAACTGCAAAAAGCACAGTCAGGCTTCAAAATTGAACAAATCCAGAGAATCTACATAAGGAAAAATAGGGAATTGAGCAAACAGAAGTGAAAGCTATCCTACCCATCACTGAGCAGTGTAATTTTAAAAAGGTGGGGGAGGGAAAGGAAAACCATCACAAATGAAGAAGAATCAAAGGAAGAATACAGGTCCCATACAGGCCCCTGGGAAGACAGCACCTGAGAATACAAACTTTGGAACTCAAACAATGAAGAATCCCTAGAATGACTGGTCTCAAACCACAAACCCAGAGATCAATATATTAATAGAGAGAATGAATAGAAATGACTAGAGACAGAGGAAAGAATGAAGGAGTTGATAACTGAGACAACAACAATAAAGAATACAGTAAACAAAATAAATAAAAAACTGACAAGCATAGAAAGCAGAATTAACCAAGCAGAAGAAAGAATCTCAGAACTTGAAGACCAAAATATGGAACTGACCCAAACTGTTAAAAACATAGAAAAGAAACTTAAAAGATGGAATAAAGCCTTCAAGAGATGAGCAATTATATCAAGAGGCCAAACCTAAGATTAATTGACATTCCTGAGGCATACAGAGAAACAGAAACCACCTGGAACAAACATTCCATGAAATTTTTCAAGAACACTTTCCTCATCTAATCAGAGATGTGACAATTCAAACATAAGAGATTTAGAGAATCCCTGCAAGAAATCAAACTCCTAGACACATAGTAAACTGCTTATATAAAATAGGTATAAAAGAGAAAATCTTCTTTAAAATAAAATAAAAAGAAAGGAAAAGAAAAAATCCTAAGGGCAGCAAGAGAGAAAGGTCAGACTACTTACCAGGGAAGATCAATTAGAATAGCAGCAGACTTAGCTACAGAAACACTACAGGCTAGAAGAGACTGGAGTCCAATCTCCAAAATTCTCGAAGATAAATAATCCCAACCAAGAATTTCCTACCCAACTAAGCTAAGCTTCATCAGCAATGGAGAATTTTAATTCCTTCCCAGATATTCAATCAATAAGAGTTTACGCTACCTCCAGACCAGTTCTACAAAAAATGCTTAAGAAAGTATTAAACACAGAAGAAATTTTACAAAAGAATGACTACAATCTTGCCAAGAATGCTGGTAAAAGATTGAAAACACACACATATATCAACCCCCCCCAATCAAAAGAAAAGCAACCAAAAAACAAACAAACAACAACAGATCCTATAAGAACTTCATGACAGGGATAAACTCTCACATCTCAACAATTAGCCTGAATGTGAATGGACTAAATGCACCACTGAAAGGACATAGAATGGCAAACTGGATACAAAAAAAAATATACTGGATGCATCAATATGCTGTCTCCAAGAGACTCATCTCACCAGAATGAATACTCACAGAGCTCAAAGTAAGAACATAGAAAATAAATTTTCAGGTGAACAGAACAAAAAAGAAAGCAGTAGTTGTGATCTTAATATCAGACAAAATATCCTTTAAGTTATCAAAAATCAAAAAAGATACAGAAGGTCACTATGTAATGATAAAAGGTTCAATCCATCAACAAGAAATATTCATCCTAAACAAATATGCTCCCAACATAAGAGCACCAACCTTTATAAAACAGCTTCTAGGTAAATTTTTAAAAGACATTGACTCTAACACTATCATACTGGGTACTTAAATACCCCAATAACAACCCTAGATAGATCATCAAGGTAAAAAAAAATCAACAAGGAGATC
>CAUYQG010032598.1:0-13395 GCA_963574415.1 Tarsius wallacei
ATTTCTATACACCAGCAACAAGCAGGCAGAGAACAAAATATAAAGCACAGTTCCATTGACAGTAGCCACACCAAAAAATGAAATACCTTGGCATTCACCTAACTAGAGAAATGAAAGACCTTTACAATGAGAACTGCAAAACACTGCTCAAAGAAATTAAGAATGACACAAACGAGTAGAAAACATTCCATGTTCATAGATTGGAAAAATCAATATCTAAAGATGTCCACAGTACCCAAGGCAATCTACAGATGCAATATCCATCAAATTGCCAACATCATTCTTATCAGACCTGGAAATGACTATACAGAAATTCACATGGAAACAAAAAGAGCACGATTAGCCAAAACAATCCTCAGCAAAAGGAACAAAGTTAAAAATATCACAATTCCGGACTTTAAACTGTATTTGGTTACTGCTACAGTAACCAAACTGCCTACTATTGGTAGAGGAACAGGCACATAAACCAATGAAACAGGACAGAGATTCCCGAAACAAAAACATTATCTCTCAATCAACTCATATTTGACAAAGCTACCAATAGCAATCACTGAAAAAAAGGAGATCATATTTAGCAAATGGTGCTGGGAAAACTGGCTGATCACATGCAGAAGATGAAACTGGATCCCTATTACCAAATACAAAATAACCTCTAAATG
Organism: Tarsius wallacei; assembly: GCA_963574415.1. Taxonomy (NCBI): domain Eukaryota; kingdom Metazoa; phylum Chordata; class Mammalia; order Primates; family Tarsiidae; genus Tarsius; species Tarsius wallacei. The sequence goes on from CAUYQG010032598.1 coordinate 660, forward strand.
AATCAAAGATCTAAACATAAAACCTCAAACTATAAGAATCCTAGAAGAAAACGTAAGAAACATCCTTATGCTTAAACATCCTTATGATGTCTTAGTAGGCAATGAATTATTGACCAAGTCCCCCAAAGCAAATGCCATACAAGGTAAAATAGACAAGTTGGACCCCATCAAACTGAAAAGCTTTTGTACAGCAAGATAAATTATCCAAGGAGTAAAGAGACAATCCACAAAGGGAAAAAATACTTGCAAATTATGCATCTGGTAAAGGCCCAACATCCAGAATCTACAAGCAAAAAGCAACAAATGCTGGTGCGGGTATGGAGTAAAAGAAACGCTCCTACAGTGTTGGTGGGAGTGCGAGCTAGTTCAGCCTCCACAGAAAGCAGTGTAGTGATTCCCAAAAGAATGAAAAATAATTCTTCCTATGTTTCAGCAATCCTTCTCTTGGGAATATACCTGGAGGAACACACATCACTCTACCAAAAACGTGCCAGCACACATCTATTTATTACCATACTAATCACAAAAGCAAAAACAAGGAACCCACCCTACTGCCCATCAAAAGTGGACTGGATATATATATATATATATATATGATGGAATATTATGCAACCATAAAGAAGAACAAAATCATGAACTTTGCATCAGATTGGATGATTTGAGACCATAATACTAAGTGTAATATCATAGAAACAAATAAATGAATACCATGTGTTCTCACTCATAAATGGGCCCTGAATATTAGGACAATGGAGGGGTTGGCAGTAGATGGGTACTACTAGGGGAGGGAGGGAGGAGAGTGGGGGTGGGGGGAAAGGTGTGTGGTAACACAAAGGGTACCCTGTCTACAATAACAGGGAATGAGGGCCACCTAGAAGCCCAAAATTCTCCTGCATGCAGCCTACTTATGTAATTAAGCATTACTTGTACCCCACATCTCTATAATAAAATGAAATTTAAAAAAAAAGACTCCAGCTCTACTTGTGTAAAGGTATAGACTTTTCCATAATAAATAAAATATTAAAGCAATAATAAAACATTAAAACAAAAAGACTCCAGTTCATACAGCATATTGAAATGATAAATTCTGGATTAATTATCTTTTCATTGAAAGCAAAGTCACAAATACGGGAAGTAAAACTGAAAACATTTATCTTAATAGGGTACAAATCATCTTTTATTTTTGTTTTTATAAATAATATAATTAAGAAAGAAAAAAGGAAAATCAGAGAAGGATTTTTGATAGGGAAAATGGCAAAGACAGAAATATGTAGAGGTTAACACAAATATAACTGCTTTCCAATAGCCTATGGGTTATAAAGTGAGTGGAGATGTAATTTATAGTGAGTGGAGTGGATGCAATAAGTGGGGGAATGAATACCTGTAAACTATTGAACTCAAACTTTTGAAATACTACGTGTGTCATGCAGTAACTTCCATTACAAAATACCTGTAAATGCTGTATAGATTTCTGGAAAAAACAAAAACCATAAAATGAGCAAACGTGCATGGCTGGAAAGATCAAAAGAAAGAAAAGAAAATCATTAAAATAAAAAAATGAGAGAAAACAGCAAACTAGAAGTGTAACTGTGGTTTTCTTTGAAGGGTATTTTGGACAAGGTAATGCAGGGGTTTGAGATCCAATGTCCAGAAAAGAACAGGCAACAGCACATTACACCTGCAAAAGTGAAAGTATTGTGACCAAACACCTTGCACTAAACCCCCAAATGTAAAGCTCAGTACGCCTAATAAAAATGATGAAGTAGAAAAAACATCAACAAGAAGACAAGAATTCTTTATTTCGAACTGGGCTCAGAATGGAACAAAAAATTTTGCCCTGAGAATGTAATCACAGCACTCTGACTCTCATGACTGTGAAGTTAAATTTTATATTTCCCGCATAGTATCCAAACTCCTAAGCTTAAAGAATTATGCAAAAAGTCCATCAGGGCCCTACTGAACCCTGGGGCACCTAGCAGAAGTGACCAAATTGCTTTATGCCATGAACACTTCACTGAATATACACTGAAGATCTAAAATTACAAAACATGTAAGGACAGACTGGCAAACATATCCACAGTAGAATTAGACTTCAAAAACAATATAATTATTGGGAAAATACTATAAAAATTAGTTCTAAGTAAACATAGTAGTAAAAATAATCAAACTATAAGAAAAGAATAAGATACTATCAATAAAGAACAGACAGGTGTTTTAAATAATCAACTAGAATTTCTAGAAAAGACACATATAGTCATAGGAATTTAAAAATTCAATGTATAATAGCAAAAACATGGAACCAACCATGCTGCCCATCAAAGCTGGACTAGATTTAAAAAGTGGTACATATACACAATGGAATATTATGCAGCCATAAAGAAGGATAAACATATGGACTTTGCAGCAACTTGGCTGGATTTAGAGTCGATCATACTCAGTGATCTATCACAGAAACAAAGAACAGAGCACCATATGTTCTCACTCATAAGTGGACCTTGAACAATTATAATACTATAAGAAAGGGATTGGCAGTAGTGAGAAACTCTCAGGGGAGAGCCAGTGGGATTAACGGTTGAGGGAAACTGCTAGGGGAAGGAGGGGCACACCTCATCAACAAGGGTACCTGCAAAATCAACATTTGTATACCTAATCCTGAATTGTACCCCATATCTTCATAATAATAATACAAAAAGAAAAAGAAAAAAATCCAATGCATACACTAACAATAGATTTGAAAACAAGAGAAGAGAGAGATCATATACTAAAAAAATATTTCAAAGCAAATTACTCAGAATGCAGCACAGAGAGATAAAGAGATAGAAAATGGCAAGGGAAAGTTAAGATATATGGGTTCAAATCAGAAGTCCAGTGTAAGCGAGAAAATAGAATGGAAAAGAGATACTGACATTATCTTTAGTCAGAGGCAATGACAGAATTTTTCCCAGTTGAAAATGACTCCTCCGACTTGAGAAGCATAAGTCCAAGGAAGTAAGATGAAAATAAATATGCTCATGAAATTATAGAATAAAATATTCAAAGAGTAGGTCTGCAGAATGAGAGCGTCTACTACTTATAGATCATTGATTTAAAAATTACTAAGGATGAATTCTTAAAGAAAGAAAGCCGTGACAAGGACTTAGGATTTTATTCTGAGTGTAAGTGGAAGGCATTGAAGTGTTTTGAAGAAGGGAATGATGCAATTTAATTTATGTTTTTAAAATATCACTCTGAATGCTAATTAAGGGCATTAGTGAATTAAGGGCATTAGTGAATGCAGGAAAACCAGTTAAAAAGCAATTACAGAAATCCTAGACAGCAAGCAATAGTGGGATGGCAGAAATGCTAAGAGATGGAACATAGTTTGAAAGTAGTCAAGGAGTCTTGCTGAGGGATTGGAAAACACATTTGAGGAAAGTGAAGAGTCAACTATGGGTCTGAGCAAATTAGAGCACTGCCCTAATTTCCTTAAGATAGAGACTAATGGAAGAGGAACAAAATAAGTGGGGAGGGAAAATCAAGAATTTTTAGCTTTTTATTGAGTACTTATTATGAGCTGGGCAGAATTGCTAGCAAAGATCAACTTACGCTCAAGAAGTCATCAGAAAAAGCAGTGTTCTTTATTTAGAGCCATTTTTGGGATGGGGAGAAAGAAAAGGAATGGGAGATAGAAGAATTTGACTTTAATGAACTGATAATTTCAGAAAGGTCAGTGGAAATATTCACTGGAAAGAAGACTGCAGTGAAAGGAAGAAAATTAAGCATTAAACACCTGTAGACAGTGTTTTACTCAGACATGAAGAGTAGCTCGTCAGTGGGGTTTGTGCTTGAAAAAGTCACCAAAGATGATAGATTTAAGGAGCATGGTTGCGATGATTATCCTTGAAGCTGGTGGGTTGAAGAAGCTGAGTTGTCAGTCTTGATGATGTTAGTCCCCAAATTCATTGCTCAGCACTCAGCAGGGCATGCTCCCGAAGAGTTCCCCTGGCACCTTTTAAAGACAATTTTCCCAATCCATATTTGCCATGGGTCTTGGAGGCTGTAATACAAGTTCCTCATACTCTGACCTTTCAACTTGAGAGGAGATTACTTGGATTCTAGAATTCTCTAAATCTAACCATGTGACCGGAATTTTCCAGGAGGCAGAAGGCTCTGAGGGCTGTAACTTGAGATGTTTCTTAGATCCAGGAGAAAACACGCATTGGACAGAGTTCTACACAGATGGTTAGAGATGAGATTTGCAGGAGCCCATATGCCTCCTACCTGGCGGAGTTATAGCAGCATGTGGTGATGACAAGTACTGAGGCTTTAAGTCTTATAGATGGGAGGCCCTGAAGGGGTTTTGAAGGAATATTTCTCCAGTGGCTGAAGGTGGAGTTGAATGAGACACAGGTTGCTTTCATTTAAAATAAGTCATATTGGCTCAAGATGGTTAGGAAGCTGAAACCATGTACTTCAACACAGCTTACCAAGTATAGGTTTTCAAAAGTAAAATTACATAACACTATGGTATTATATACCATTATCATAAGCATTGTGAGAAATTTTCACTTTTTCTTCTCTAATGCTGAACAAATTTGGCCTTCTTCATAGTTGTTTCTTAATCTTTCAGAGAGATCAACGTTGTGCTATATTTATAAAAAAGAAACAGACAGTTGAGGTCTCCATGAAGATAGTGTAAAAATTCCCACTTTCTTGGTGTTCAGATGATTGTGTGTGTGTGTGTATGTGTGTGTGTGTGTGTGTGTGTAAGACAACATGTGGATGGGGTATATTTACCTGATGTTCTTAGTTGATATTTTAATTGGATCTTTAAGGTTTTAAGAAAATATAAAATAACAGTAAAATATTTGTTTAAATGGCAATGGAATTTTAACTAAAATTGTTATCAGTTCACAAATGCTGAGACACTGTGAGGAGAAGATCACATTCAACCTATATGAAGGAGCAAACCAAGCTTTTCTATCACTACTTTTTACACTGGTTCCACGTAGGTGGTCTTTTATTTCACAGGGCATATTAATCTCCTGTTATACATGACAGCCACTACTGTGTGTCATCCCAGTACAGTACAATAAAGTGACTCCAGAGTTTCCTTCTAAACTTAGTGACCAAGCTTCTCTTACTGTGACAAATGTTTATGGATTCTTCTAATTACACGTCTGGTTTAAAGCTAAGATACCGAGAGAATACAGTTCTCTTTTGTAAAGTTCCCAAGGTTTTTCTATAATAATCAATTACCATAATGAGTTTTTTTAAAGCTTCCATTCATCATTTTCTTAAAATATATAAACTACCCAGGATAAAGATAAATAGCCATAGCTAGCATACCCTGAGGCACTCTACCAAAGGCCTCCTTTAAATCAAAATCAACTGGAAAACATGTTGGGTTTTATTTCAAAGTCAATCCTGCTAAAGTTTTTTTTTTTTTTAATGTGTAAAACAAAAAAGGAGTAAAAGAAAATCCGTGTCATGTTGGCTTCATAAGAGGACATGAGACAATGCATCATTATCACAATTATCTCCGCAGTTCACATGTATTTGTTAAATGGGTCTTACTGGCTGACTCTTGTAGCATTAAAACTGGGAACTAAATCTCTACAGGGACCTTTCCTTACCTGTTAATTTATTATCTCCTGCTGTTCCTAGAAATACAATATCCAGACTGGGGGATATTTGTCACATCTTTATTTAAACCAGGATTTCTCAACCTTGGCATTATCACTATTTTGGGTTTTGCAATTATTTGTTGTAGGAGACTATTTTGTTCTCTGAAGGATGCTTGGCATCATTCCTGGCCTCTATCCACCAAGTGCCAGCTCCCTCCAAATGCCAAGTTCCTCTCCCAAATTATGACAGCTTTCTCCCCAAATTATGACAACCAAAATTATGATTACCAAAAATATCTCCAAACATTGAACGCTTGTCCTTTGGGGGCATATGCCATCTCCTGTTTGAGAACAACTTATCTGAACTATCCATAAGCATTAAATGTGAAAGAATTCAGTAAGACACTCTAGTAACAAAAAAAATGGCATACAATGTAGAAAACAAAGGCAAGGAGTAGCAAGACAAGTTAGCTGAATGGATCTTAGGTTGAAACTGATGAAATTTGGGTGACAATGGAAGAGATAGCAATAAGCATAGGATAGTTTCCTATGTTATTTAACCTAGATTATCAGTTGTTGTTTTTTTTATAATTGCTATGCCTTAAATGCAGGCTTCCTACAAAATGTATATTTCAAATTCTCTGCTTTTTTTTACCCTACTATCCCTTGGTAATCTTATCAATACTAGGAAGCTGTATCAGCCTTCGTTGTTCTTCCTGACTTAAGAACCTAATCTAAAACAGTTGTTGTGCATTTGAACATAACATCCTCTGTATCACTGTACTTTCTGCTCAAGCTCTTGTTCTTCCGGGTTTTGAGGCTCCTAAACTTATGCCTGTAGACATAAAAACAGAAGAAACTTAAAAAAAGTTTAAGCAAATTTGTGTTGCTTACACTTGCCCTCATCGTTTATCTTTCATGTTATTATATCTTGTATCCTATTGAGAAAGCAGAATAGGTGGTACAAAAAGACATGAAATAAAAACAATTTTGAGTTCAGTTCTAGCTTTGTTTTGTTTTAACAGCATTATATCGAGCAAAGCATATTTCTGTGTTTGAACTTCCTCATATTTAAAATGAGGCATCCTCAAAAGGTCTTTACACAGATTAAATAAAATACCACATACAGAGGGAAAAACCACCCAATAAAATGTGTGATATTACATATTTTTTATCTTAATAGTGCTTATTTGCCTGCAAAACTTTTTGTTTTCAAATGAAATATGGAACATAATATCAAATAACCATATATAAGGGATTCCTTAAAATATGTTATATGATTATTAACATGAACAAATATTCCCCTATATTATCATTGTTCTTTGATTTCCTGACTCTGAAAAATTATCATTTATTTTTCTCCTCACACACATTTCCAAAGAACTATCTTAGACATCTCTAGGTAGACTCCTGAGTTCCAAATAGTAATATCTGAGTTGTTCCTAAGATAAATATAAAGATATACCGTCCCAACTAACCTTTAAACTGAAGACATCACCTGCATATCTGAAAGATGGTAAGAGTGTCATCTTCAAAGATGTGTGTAAATTACCAGAACTACAGTCAGCTCCTGTAACTAGTGTCTTTGGCATATCGTAGACCTTAGAAGACATAATTTTTAGATAGATGATACTTGATTTGGAACTTATTTATGGGGGCAAAATGACAGGGTTGCCTCAAAATAAAATATATCCTATGACAGTGACTTATACAGAACATTGAGTTTATGAAAAAAGCAGTGGTCCAGAGAAATAACTTCTTTATGTCAAGGATTTAAAAAATGCTACATTTAATTTTAATATCATGATGAGCAGTATTCCCCCTGCTTGATAGGCCTCATTACACGGCAACATGTACAGTATTTGCCTTATTTAACCATTTTTATCAATCATTTAAGAATGGGCAACACACCAAAAAAAAAATGACAAAAAAGAGATAGACATGTAGCATATAGCCTCTTAGCTGTACAAAAATTTGCCCTTAGTTGTAAAGAAAAATAAAAAATAAAAAATAAAAGTTTCTTTGGTAAACCTGAGCCCATGATTTTATTCACTCAGAAGCAAAAGACAATGCATGTTTGTTAACTAAGTAACTGTGATTTCTATTTACCATAAAATATCTCTATGCTTTTCTTCATAATAATTGTTTATCTTTTTCTGCTTAATTGGATTCATCAAATTTGTGAACATCATCTTCCAGCCACTCTTAAACTTCCTAATAACGGTTGCCACTGTTTATCCTTTCCATTTTTCCCTGGTGTGAAGCAATGGACCACTGGCTAAAGTTCTCTTAAAATGTAAATACGCAAAGCCTGTAAACAAATATAACACTGATGTGAAAATTCCACCATTTCAAACTTTTCTAAACCCATTATCAGGAGAAAGAATAATTAGGAAAAATACTTTTTTGCTTAAATAGAATTCTTTACTCTTTAAAATATTGTTACTTTATTTCACTATCATATTTTAGTTCTCTTGCAGGTATTCACATTTGAATTTTATTAATATTTACCTCACTCTTGTTCTCATTCATATCATTCATACACTCTCTTTGAATTCTTGCTTTACAAATTCTACTTGTACCTTTATGTTATATACTGTTTAAAAATTACTTTTAAAACACTGTCCCCATATTAGGTAATATTAGGTGAATATAAGCCCTGGCCTGCCTGTGATTATGGTCAAATATTTTAATTTCTTTTAGCTTTAGCACCTCTGTTATGAAATAATAATATTTTAGCTAAATATTTAAATAATAATTTATCACTAAAATAAGAGTATATTTTGCTAAATAGCTAGTCATTAAATCTTTTTTGAATAGAAAATGTGTAATTTTGTGACTAATGAAATATTCAAACAATATATATTCTCTTCTTAATTCATTTATTATGACTCCCTCACTAAATATAAGCTACTTAAAAGAACAGGGACTTTGTTTTACTCATAGATAAAATCGCAGAATTAGAATAGTACTTTAGCATAAGCTCAGAAAGAATAGGCTGGATTGAATTAAATTGACAAATATAATTCACATTTCTAAAATATCTTAGCAATTCTCATCAATTGAATGCACTTTTTGTTCTCATTAAAATATATTAAAAATTACTTTACTCATATTAGAAATCTAGGGAAAAAAGAATCTCATCATAAGTCAACTGTCTCAGAGATTCTTAAAGGAATAGCTTTTATTTTCTAAAGAATAATGCTTCAATTCATCTACCTTTTTCTGCTACAAAGAAGATCTATTGGAAAATAAAAGGATTTGTGTGGGTAACTCATAAAAAGCCAGATTAGAGCTCTCTGGGATAATTTTTCAAAATGGTGTACAGTGTTTTAACAGCGTGATTCTCATTGATTTTAATGGGAGTCATGCAGCTAAAACCACATATACTCTTTCAGAACATATCTCTAAGTGTTCTGTCGCTAACCCTTCTGAGTAGTAAAATGGTACGCTTTCTTTCTAGACATATAAACATAATCATGTTTATATCAGTATAATTATGAGCATTTTGGTACCATTATAGCTGGGTTTTCATTATGCTATCACTAGCTTCTTTTTTGGATAAAGACTCAATTTTTTAATGGATGTTATTAGGATGTGCGTGTGTGTGTGTGTGTGTATGTGTGTGTCAGTTTTACCATATTTAATTGTGACAAGACAGCATTGTCCTGATAGAGAAAAAAAGTTCTATTGTACATTTGTATCAGAAATCACTCACTAAGATATTTATTTATGTCCCTCCGGATACAGTGCTCCAAAATAGAGTTTTAGTTTGGTAAAAATATGGCAGTGTGATGACTTTTAGTTACAAAATATAGTCTCAGCACCTTGCTGGCCTACTGTAAATATATGATTTTTAATAAAAAAAGATTAAATATTTAAACATTTCTTTGCCAAAATATATTAGTTATGACCCGCAACATGGTCATAGTACTAAATTTCTTCTAAATATAAGGTATCCACTGTGCCAGATTGTATGATGACTTCACAATATGGGTAAATGTTCACCAGAAACCATAAGGTGGTTTCTAATAAAGTCAGCTATTACATAATACAAAAAGCTATTACATAGTAATTCATTTCAACAGTTCAAAAATATAAAATAATTGAAAAAAAGTGAATGGGCTAAAAACATTAAGCTCTCTGAAATTTTTGCTAGTTTTTAAGCAACATTCACAAGGTGTTTTATTATCATAGGGTCTTAGCACTAGAAAGAATATCAATGACCTCATAGCGCAACTTTTCTTTATTCTTCTTCACTTTGCAGATGAGTGAACCCATAGAGAATGACTAAAATATATTTTTGGCATAAAATTCTATTATGTGATTCTAAAACCATCATTTTACTTTTAAAATATTTTTTAAAAATTTTCTTGAAGCAATTTTATAGAAGTTTATCAGTTTGTGTAGACCTTACACCCTCCTCACTTCCCCAAACAAGTGAATATGAAATAATTGGACAGTAATCTCCTTAAGGTTTTATATCCATAGAAAAATGTTCATTTGTTTTTGAGCAAATGTTACAAAGCCAGTTTCTACTTTGGGGAGAATCAGTTTACAGTGTAGACTCAAGACAATATTTAAGAGACCTATGCCAAAGTCACAACTCAGGCAGAGATATAGAGAACTGCTTTTGAAATCAGCTCTCACCCTGATGATAAGACAGTTGCCTTTTCACTATTAGTAGCTTATGAGAGCCATGTTATCTTCTTGAACCCATTCAAGAGAATGGCCCATTAAGATCTATGACGAAGTGGCAGTAGAACACACCAACAACTCTCAGTGGTAAAGAGAAAAAAGATATGTGCATATATGTGGGAGGCAGGGGAGTAACTGATGGCAGGGGACCTGAGACCATGGGGTTATTACAGACTGAGGAGCCAAGGAGGACAGGGGAAAAAAAGAGGTGACTGCAAGAGGCAGTCACTAGAGGTAGTCCAGGAGTCCACATAGAAGTTGAGAGAATAAGTGAAGTAGAACAGTGAACATATCCCTGAATCTTTATCCCCCACCCAACACACACACACACACACACACACACACACACACACACACACACACTCACACACACACACACACTCACACACACGAGGTGGGGGTAGAGAGACAGAGACAGAGACAGAGAGACAGAGACAGGCTACTAATTGTTGGATAATTTTATTTTGGACTACAATACCACATCCTTCCATGGTAAAGAAACAGATATGGAAAGTTAGGGACTTGAGGGAAGAACATTATAGGTCACAATGAAGAAGACCTGTAAAATACAGCTGACCCTAGAGGAATGGGAAATCTAGGATGGACTCATTTCAAAGAAATTTTCTTAACTATATTTGGTGAAGAGCTTTTATCCCTTTTATTGTTGGAAACTTGTAATATAACCCCACTCTAAAAAATTTAATTTGTTTTTTATATATACAGTAACTGTAAAATGAATTGTACTTAATTATTTCTTGGCATAGTAGTGTAAATCATTTCTAAGTATTATTTCAATTATTTTCATTAAGTTTATGAAGTGCTATAATATTATATATTATAATATATATTATTTTTAACATCTTACATGTATTATATACAAATACCCTATAATATTCTAGCATTGCCCTCAACTGACAGAGAATGAGATTAGATAAACAGCAAGTTTGTGTGATAAAAACTCGATTACCTTTTTCTAAAAGTGCACTAATTATACATGCAGAATAAATTACCACTAAGGTTTATCAATTTAGATCAATTATCTGCCTGGACAAGTAGACTCAGCATTAAGGATCAACCCATAACGCCTTGCTGGGTGACAAAAGCACTACCAGGTAGTCAACAAATAGAAGTTGTCTAAGATTTCCAAGGAGTCCTTACTCTGAATGATCAGGCTGTTCCATGGAGAGGCGTTAGTGCATGATGGTTTATAGCACGGATTCTAGAATATGTTATTCAGTTAAAATCCTGCTTCCACTACACATTAGTTGTATGATTGACCAAGTTAACTTCTCCAAGCCTAGTGTAATATGTTAATAACAGTAGTTACCTAATTCATGTGAACATCCACTATGTGTAGTAGACAGCACATAGTAGATGCTCACTAAATGTAATTATTCTGGTATTAGTTATTTTTTTGAAGGTGACTGAAGATTATTTATTTTTATTATTTTAAAGATGTGAGGTATAATTCTGGGTTAGATACATATGTATGTGGTTGTTGTACAGGTAAAGTTTGGGCCTCCCTTTGTCCTCCCTTTGTCTGTTTTGAGATCAGGTACCCTTCTTAATGTGTGTGCCCCCCACTGGCAGTGTCCCACTACTGCCAATCTCTTTCTTATAGTATTATGATAAATGTTCAGGGTCTGCTTATAAGTAAGTACATGTAGTACTCAGATCTTTGTTTCTATGATAGCTCACTGAGTGTTATGGACTCTAAATTCATTCAAGTTGCTGCAAAGTTCATAATTTTGTTTTTCTTTATGACTATATAATATACCATTTTGGTGTATACCACATTTTATTTCTCCAATCCACTTTTGATGGGCAGCATGGTTGGTTCTATGTTTTTGCTATTGTGAATAATGATGCGATAAACATGTGTGTGCAGGTATCTTTTTCACAGAATGATTTAAGTTCCTCTGGGTATATTCCCAGAAGGGGGATTGCTAGGTCATATAGAAGGCCAGTTTTTAGGTATTTTAGGAATCACCACACTGTTTTCCACAGAGGTTGTACTAATTTACCCTCCCACCAATAATGTAGAAGCATTCCCTTTTCTCCATATCCTTGCCAGCATCTGTTGTTTTTTTGAGTTATTAATGATAGCCATCCTGACTGGAATTAGGTGGTATCTCGGTGTGGTTTTAATTTGCATTTCGCTTCACATTTCACTTTTCACATTTCACACTTAACATCAAAAAAAATTTCACAGTTCACTTCATAGTTTAAGTTTCACATTTCACATATCACATTTTACTTCGCATTTCACATTTGACATTTCAATTCCCATTTACATTTCGCATTTCTCTTCACATTTCATGTTTCACATTTCACTTCACTTTTCACATTTCACATTTCATTTCATAATTCACATTTCACTTTACATTTGACATTTCACTTCACATTTCTCATTTCACTTCACATTTCACATA